>VDFB02328527.1:0-129464 GCA_007258455.2 Sequoia sempervirens
AATTTTATTGGTCCAATTGGAGGTCCAATTTGAGGTCGTGAAGCTCTGACAAAGAAAGTTCCTACATTCTAAAGATAAAATCATAAATGTGCTTGGTCCAATTTGAGGTCCAATTGTAAGGATTTGTCTTTTTAATTATACTTTCTGACATTTGGCATGATACAAATTGTTACTTTAGAATTATGGTATTTATTTTCTTCTAATGTTTTCAACCCTCATTTCAGGGAAGAGCTCCAAAGATGGTTCCTTCAGATGGAGACTACATTTTTCCGCTATAGGTTCTGTCTAGAAACACCAGAAGCTCAAGTACTGTCATACTTAGGTACAACAGAGTTTGAGGTGAATTGCACTTAGTATTTTATGCTGATATGGATATGTTCTAGCCTATAGTTAATTATTGTAGCATAATAGATAGGCTAAATAGTTGTTCATATACCATTGTTTCAAATTCTAAATTGCTCTACCTTATTCTAGGAGCAAATCACAGGGAGATTTTATACATAAGACACCATTGTTTCAAATTCAAAATTGTTGGCTCTTTTACAATTGTTTGCTTCATTTATTTGATCTAAGATAGCCTGTTGTATAGAAGATGCTCTCAAAATCATAGTAAAATCCTTTATTCCATGATGACTGTTCAAAATCTTTCCCATCATAACAATGAACAAAAGCACTAGTCATTAACCTGAACTTTTGAAGAGTTTCATCAAATTCTACTTTTCCACTCTCTTTTCCATTCTAAATTTTATTCCCAATTTCATCCATGAAGAACATCCTCAACCTGTAGATCCTACTATTAGCCATAACGTTACCAGGTGTCGAGGATAGCTTTGAGTTTTTACCCAAGCAACAATTGACAAAATTCGGCCTTACCAGATTTTGCAATTGACAAAATTCAGCCTTACCAAATTTTGATCTGGTAAGGCCAATTTTTTTCAATTGTTGCTTGGGTAAAAACTCAAAGCTATCCTCGACACCTGGTAAAGTTATGACTAACAGTAGGATCTACAGGCTAAGGAAATTCTTCATGGATGAAATTGGGAATAAAATTCAAAATGGAAAAGTAGAATTTGATGAAACTCTTGCAAAGTTCAGGTTAATGACTAATGATTTTGTTCATTGTTATGATGGGAAAGATTCTGAACCGTCATCCTGGAATAAAGGATGTTACTGTGATTTTGAGAGCATCTTCTATACAACAGGTTCTCTTAGATCAAATAAATGAAGCAAACAATTGTGAAAGAGCCAACAAATTTGAATTTGAAACAATGGTATATGAATAACTATTTATCCTATCTGTTATGGTACAAATATTAACTACAAGTTAGAACATATCCATATTAGCATAAAATAGCAGGTGCAATTCATCTCAAACTCTGCTATGGTAATTGCTTTGTAAGGAAGTTTGCATTCCATGACCATTCTCTGTGCACATGAATATGTTGGTTATTATCTCGATCTCCTTTGTGATCAAAAGAACAGTGAAGTTCATTGCATAACTCATGACCATTTTGCAATACTACGATCCAATGCTCTTTTACTTCTTACTCATTGTGTTCTCAATCACCATGTGCAAATGACTTAGAGGATAGATATTTGTCACCATTTGATAGTAACTTTCATTGTTTTTGGACTGTTTGTTATGATTCAATCACTATTTGATAGTGTTCTTCCTTTCTCAATCCTATAAGATAGAGGACAATTCATAGTCTGCAACTCTCTAACAATGATCACCAAGTATATTTTTATCAAATATTGTAGTTGCAATTTCCACTTTGAAATCACCAAATCATTCACAAAAACTTCTACTCAACCACCGCAACACTGCACAGTTGTTGTTGGGCCTTCGCGGTGATGCAAATGGCTCATTAAGACCTCCATGCTACCCTATTCCACTTTTCTCTCTTCCCTATTCTATCTTTGTTTGGGTTTCCCAGATCATTGTACGAATTGTAATCATACACTCTATCCCACTCTTCTCTCTTCCCTGTTCCATTGCCTATCAGGCTTGTCAACTCCTCATTCCTCCACTTTAACAGAGCTAGAGGAGTCTCACAAGGGAGATAACTCTACAAAAGAAAACAACTTTCTTATGGATCCTGTAATCTACGAAAAATAAGCTTTACGGTCAAAAAAATCTATCATAATGATCTATGTGTTTACCTTGTTGGAGAAAAAGATTCAGTCTTTTTTATAGTGAGATGTAGGATACACCCAAGAATAGATCTAAAAATATTAAATTTTTAAACCTTTAGATCTTTGAGATCATTGCAAATTTGATTTGACTTTTGTATAGCTGAACGGATCTAAAAAATTGTTGCTTGAAAATGATGTAAATGAAAATGTTATTTGTTTAGAATAATCTAAGGGTGTTATTGTTCACTTGCACAAAAAAAAATTGTCTACCTTAAGATAACCGTTAAAATTATCATTTTGTTAATCATAATATTTCATTGTATATTTGTATTTTGTTAGATTGTATTGGATAGTTAATGGTTCAATTTTTTTCAAAAAAAAAAAATCAACATAATATACTTTCCATGTACTTCTTTTCATCACTTGTAAATCTAAATTTTTGTTACTTTTTGTGATCATCAAAAATAGAGATGATTTTAGTCTCTATGAAATATTTTCATACATGTTTGAGATCTCTACAAGGTGATGAAAAAGAACCTAGGGTTTGGTAGGGTTTTGAGTATCCTTATTGTTTTGATGGTAATGTTGTCACTAAGTTTTCTCCTTGCCCAAATATAGTCACCTGAGAAACTTCCATGATGCTCTTAACTGTAAATTACTTTGATCTCCCTACCTTCTCACTACAGGTCTAATTCTTAAACTCTACCAACTGCCCTTCCATCTCAGTTTCTTTTCATGCTCTTGCATCTATTCTCTTATGAATTTATTCTTATGACTTTGAAAGTTATCACTAGGTCTATTATGACTATTAGGTCTTTGAGGGTATATGATTTTCTACTATGAACTCTTAGATTGTCATAATTTTGATGAAAATTCTCCATAGATGTTTTCTCATTGATTTAACTCTCTATATATTCTCCATTATGCATTGAAGATTTATGGTTTCTAGTTAACTATTTATTCGTGTAACGATTTCCATGTTTCTTGGGACTGTTATCCCTATAGGATAGTTTCCTTATAGATCTGAATGTAATTTAAAAGGTGCCCATAAATATTGACAAGTTTCATAAGATTGTTGTGTCAAGGTAGTAGATGGTTGTGATAAGTTTCATAATACTACCATACTGCAAGAGCCAAGAAGACATAGTGTGGTGTAGTAGTAACATCCCACATTACTGTGAAGGCCGAACAATAAATGTGCGGTATGGAAGTCAATCAAATACTTCTCACAATCCCTGCAGGAGCCAAGAAGACACGGTGTGGTGTAGCGGTAACATCCCACATTACCACGAAGGTCGAGCAATAACGGTGCAGTGTAGCGGTAACATCCTGCATTACCACAAAGGTCGAGCAATAATGGTGTGATGTAGCTGTAACATCACGCATCACCACAAGGATCATGTCAAAACAGTGTGGTATCGTAGTTAAACTATAAAATGAAATATCACATTTCTTTGAGGCAGTTTTTTGAAATAGTTTGCTTGCCTTTTGTATATTGCTTCCACATTTTCATGTATGTCTAGTAGGGTACTTGTAACTACAACTTATGACAAAAAAAATCCCTATTTTTATGCTTTGATGGATGTCCCTCCATTATTACTGGATATTTGATGTAGTGCACATTATTATATTGTAAGCCTACTTTTCAGATTGTTTCATTTAGCATCACCAATATTCTCCACAAGAATATTGTCCATGTTTAAAATGATGGAAATGGTTCACATCTCTCAAAACAATCTCTCTTGCAACAATCTTGGAGATGAATTTAGATGCAATGTGAAAATCAGAACATACTTGAAGGTTCTTAACAACTCTAATAGTTGTACCAGGGGCCATGTTTAACAAACCAAATGCAATTGCTAACTTTTCACTATGGTGGAAAATAAATGATTCTTTTTTCTTCTATTCCACAACATTAAGTAAAAGTCTTGAATCTGGAAATACCCTGTTGCCTTCATTTTCCAAGCCAAATTCTCCAATTTTGCATAGATATCCCATGTTTGTGGATGTGATCTATCTCCTACACAAAAAATCATGTACTATTTTATGCCCTTCAATACAACTACATGCAGGTATCTTTTAAATTCCTCTATCTTTCATCAATCTCCTTACTATTTGAGCTTCACCACACCTGCTCGCTTCTGTACAGATGTTTTATAGAACATAAGTTGTAGAATTTTTAGGATCCAACTAAAAAAGCAGTGTTGTTGGAATACTCAGCCTATATTCATATATGATCCATAGGAACCAAAGGTTTAACTGGCATCTCAATAATAATATTTAGGGTTTCCTTAAGATAGCCAGCACGGGCATGAAGGTCAACCATGCGCACCTAATGATCAACTATATATGTAATGCAATAAGGGTTACTATAGTGTGAAGTATGTGTAGCCCTCATCCACTAAACTTGCATGACTGCATGCATCTAGAACACAAGCAAAGCTTACAATGTCAGTGTTCTAGAGTGCTTCATTAATTCAAGATTTTGAGAGATTCCTTGCAAAATCCATTTTGTGCACATTCTGCAATCATATCATTTCATTCCATGATATATGACATCTCTTTGAGGCATTCTGTCAAATAGTTCATTTTGTACTACATTTTGGTGTCAAATCTTTGGTAATTATGGTTAGTTTCATTACATTCAAATTCTAAATTTTGGAAAATTATATACAGTAAATAGATTGATGGTTGTTTGGATAGTGAAATTAGCTCTCTTAGAAATTGACTAAAATATCTAGAAGGATTATTTTAATTAAAGAGGATTTTGTGGTTATTTTTGTAACAATGATTAACAATGATTTTACAGTCAGACTAGTTGCTATTTTTCATTCAAGATACAAGTCATCAAAGTCAAGCACATACCAAGAAGATTATACTCTACTTCAAACCCTCAGCGTCACTTAGTTTAGGCTGCTTACATGGGGATATTAAGGAAGTTGCTAAAAAATTAATATATATCATTTTTTTTTTCTGTGAAGGAGAATCCTGTGAGATTTAATATGGCAGTGGATCAATATTTGGTTTATTAAGTAAAGATGATGTCATAGTTGAGAAACTTGTTGTGAAACATTAGGTTAGTAATTTTTGGATGTTAAGGCTTCCTAGTTGGATATCAAAGATCTTTTCTCATCAACTTAATTTGGAATTTATGTATAAATGGATTCTTCCATGGTGCATGTCTTTACTCAGACAACACATGAACCAGGGTTGACATTTTTGTTGTCTAATTAAGTCTGATGGCATTCTTAGGCTTGGTTTCCAGGAAATTTCTGTTGATAATGTTGTTTTAGTCTAGTTAGTGTTGATAGCCTTCATTCTATAATGTCAACTTCATTCTATAATCTAAGCATATCACCTTTCTTAAACTTTGAACAAGGTTCTAAAATCAAGGGTTCAATATGCATATTTCAGGCCTATGTTGAACACTTTGTTTAAGGCATTTGTTGACAAGGCTACAGTTTTTTAATTGATTTTTCTTTTTGTTGTGTTTGGACTTTTGTAAACTTGCAATATACAATGCACTTTTATTCTTTTTGAATTGAGACTAATAGTAATTTTCTTGGTTGTATTGAGGCACAACTTCATTCATGCCGAAAAAGGCAACACCCTATTGCTCATATCAAATGGCACATTGCATATAAAGGAGGAAAGATTCTAGTTGGGTTATTATTGGTTGCATTGAAGGAAAGAGCTTCATATATGGGACACGATCAACACTCTCCTTCTTAGATTCTACACGTTACAACTTGCTCCAGGAAGATTTCCCATGTTGTAGAAGTTTTAAGAGATGAAAGGGGCATGTGCTCGCATTGAAGGGATTCAAGCATGTGTTTCCATTATTGTAGAAGTTTTTTGGAGAATTTTCTTTCTTGCAGTCATTTATGTGCAATATTGTAACTCATATTTTTAGTCTTGTGACTAAAAATAACAATTGTAATACTCTATTTTTAAGTTGTAGATAGAACACCTTTCTTTTATTAATAAATTTCACTGATTTTTCCTTCTCAATGGTTGTCTTATTGTGTGCAATTGATGATTGATGTGTGTTTTTTGTGTTTTATGCTTAAATCCTTAAATACCAGTCAATTAAAATGACTAAATATACTATTAATTGACATAAATTAATAATTAAATTCACTAAATATACTACCAATTGACAAAAATTAGTGAAAAGTGAATAAAAATGACCAGTTAACAACAATCAATGACTAAATATATCAGAGAATAAAAAAATGACTAAATAAGTGACCAAATTACAACAATCAATGGGTAAATCAACAACTAAATAAGTGGCCAGTTAAATATATCAGTGAATAAAAAATGACTAAATAAGTGACCAGATTACAGTAATCAATGACTAAATCAATGAATAAATATATCATTGAAAAAAAAATGATTAAATAAGTGACTAGATTATAGCAATGAATAACTAAATCAACAACTAAATGTACTACCAAATCAATCAATCGAAATAACGAATAAATGACTAACAATGGTTTAGTCATCAATGTGGTCGCATTATATATGACTGGCAATACACTACTAATGGTCATGTAACCAAGTTCAGTCATTTATATGTAGTTTTTAGTAGTTTTTTCAGTAGTTTATTGTTGTTTTTGTACTAGTAATAGAAAAAACATACTCCACGCTGCCAATGTGGGATAATGTTTCCAAAACAACTTCAAAAACTTCAAAAACTGGGGCCCACTCCACTCTGCACAACACCAGACTTTCCCTCCAATGGACAGGAAATTCAATGATGCCTTTCACAGGATTCCAATGCCAAGAATCTACCCCTCACTTCAAATCACGGGCCTTCAAGACAAAGTCACAGCCAGGCAATAAGAAGAAACAATGCCAGAAAAAAAACCTAAGAGAATCACACCTCTCCAAAAAATGAAGGCAGTCTTCAAAGAAAATTAATGCCTACCACCTCCAATGCAGTGAAATCACGCCCAACAACAGACTTGTGACCTCCAAAAAATGGCACTTCTTTGCATAGTGAAATTGTGCCTTCTTACATAGAATCGGGCCTACCAAGAAATTCAACTGTCCTTTCAAAATCGTACCTCCAACACAAAAAATGAGTGCTCTTAATCAAAGAATTGGGTCT
The DNA here is from genome assembly GCA_007258455.2 of Sequoia sempervirens. Lineage (NCBI taxonomy): Eukaryota > Viridiplantae > Streptophyta > Pinopsida > Cupressales > Cupressaceae > Sequoia > Sequoia sempervirens. Next base: position 7,253 of record VDFB02328527.1, read on the forward strand.
ACAACAGGGAAATGGGCTCAAGTAAAAACTTGAAATGATTGAAATTGCCCCTTCATAGCCTGAAAGGGTTGAATCAGGCCTTCACTCATAGTTGAAATATCATGCCCAGCAATGAATCATTGCTTTCCAAACTTCAAAAATCACAGCTTCTTTGCAAATCGAGCCTCCCAACATGCGTCGGCCTACAGAAAAAAAATGGACTACAAACGAAAATTTTGAATGAAGAAAATCACCTCCTATCACAAATTCATGCCCAACAACCAATGTTGAATTAGGAAAAACACAAAAACGTGTCTCAATGAGGAAAATCATGCCACACAACATAGAATCGGGCTTTCTACCTGGTTTCCAAATGCCGCCGATCACCAAACAGCAGGATATCGACAATGAGGCAACTTTGAAATTTAAAAAATTTCAAATGTTGAGCAAATAAATTATCTCAAAACTCTTCGATGAAAACTCTCAAAGGAAGGAGGGAAGAATGGTTGACTCTAATACCATTTTGGTGTCATCCACCTCCCAGGAGTACCATCTATAGCAAAACACCTTCACGAGATAGAGAGAAGTACTATGTTATTTCACCAAAAGAGAGAATGAATTGAGATGCATAAAATATATACTATGCAAGCTTTTTAAAGTCGTGAAAAAGGTGACAGGTGAAAAACTTCCCAGTACAGGAAAAACTAATTACCTTATGTTTTTTATTAGGGGTAAACAAGTTTTGATGGGACCCGAAACCCAGTACATAATGGTTTTAAAGGGAACCATCAACCTAACAAAGATAAGCAAACTGCAAAAAAGGTAAAACACAAACCATCAACAGCCCAACATCAGCCACTAAAAGAAAGACATGATTAAACAGGTTGCATTAAATAAACAAGCAAGGGCCTGAAACCCTTTTACAACCTAGTTTTAATCGGTACCAAAAACCTTTAGATACATAAAGAACCCGCATGTATCTGCCAGGCATCAGCAAACCAACCGCTCATGGATGACACCACTGAGCCAAGAAAGAAAACCTACTTAATGGTGTAAGACACCATCAAAATCCTAAGCAAAACACCAGCAAAACCAACAACCCCACCTCAATAGGGGAGTTGGAGAGCACAATGAACTACTAGACACAAAGCCATTGTTTGAACTAGGAAACCAACTTCAAATACACCTCAACAAGAAGGAGCTCCCCTCGATTGGAGAGAATGAAAAGACCACCAAGTTCACTACCGCCTAAAGACTCCAGTACCCTCAACCTCCACCTCCATAGGAGAAGCACCCACCTCAACAAGATCAACAACTAAGGAAGATAGAGACAATCACCTCCCAAATCTACCTCCATAGGAGCTGAATCCAACTCCATAGGATCTGAGAAGAAGACAAGTGCAGTAGAAAAATAGGGAGCCATACCACCCTTTGGAAAAACTTGGTAAGAGGACAAGACCCTCAAACAACAAGCCTTAAAGGAAAACCTCTGAGCCTGAAGGGGCTTAGCTCGCTGGGACATAGAGAGAAACATAGAAAACCACCCAGCTTGCAGCAAAAAAGGAGAACCCAGAGAACCCAAATCATCCAAGCATAACTCCAGTAGAAAAACCTCATTCAAACCACTTTGCTTTGGCACAAAGGAAGTAGAAACAGACACTAGATCACCGGGGTAACCAAAGAGCAGAGCTAGGTGAGGGAGGCCATAAAAAAAAGAGAAGGGAAAGAGTGCAAAACCATGAAACACACCATCTGACCCAACAAGGTCTGAGAGAATGAAAACTCCTACTACATACAACCCCATAACAGTGCACCCACAAACTAAACCCAACACCAAGAAAACCATCAAGAAACCAAAAGCCAAAGCAAGCAAAGACTACAAGCCACAGGGGCATCCAAAAAGTAGAGCTAGACAAGGGAGACCAAAAAACAGAGAGAGGGGTAGGAGAGAAAAACCATGAAGAACACCATCTGAACACCATCTGACCCAACAAGGTCTGAAAGAATATAAACTCCTACCATAAACAACCCCATCACAGTCCACCCACAAGCCAAACCCAACACCAAGAAAACCACCTAGAAACCTAGAGTCAAAGCCATAGCAAAAGAAATCCCTAGAGCACTCAGGGATAACAAATAGCACCACTCGAAGGCATCCACAACCAAACCAACACAACCCAGAAAGAGGATAAGCAATAGAGAGCAGGGGCCATGCAAAAACAATGACCTCTCCACAATCACCGAAAGCATTAGAGATGGAAAAAGGAAATCAGCAATAGAACTTATCAAAGAGTCTCACTACTCCATCCCACCGAGAAAAATAGAACAGAGCCAACCTCCATCTGTAACAATGTCCTCACCTCTACCCACATCGACAACAGAGATTAAACCTCCCGCATGAACCCTACCCAACACCTCTCTCGAACGCACCAACAAGGGAAGGCTCACATCACCCTAACAACGCCAAGGAGGAGAATCATAAATGATCTCAACAACATCATCGACGTCCTCCTCGCTCTCTCCTTCCTCCCCATTCGAACCATCACTCCCACTTGCAGACCAGCTACCACTCCCGCTCTCCATTAATTACCCTATGTTAAACTTAACACACTAACATAATTTAATATTCCAAGCATCACATGGGATAATGCATCTAGCTTGTGTGGTCCAACTTGAATTGGAAGAATAATAGTACCCAAACAAGTTCTAGGAATATAATCAAATCCTCTATTGGTAAGATCCGATGGTTGTAACTTTGTAATTTCTAATTCCAAATGTTTTAAACAATCTTGAGTGCATATGTTAAGGCTAGATCCATTATCAATTAAAGATTATTTTTTGAATTCTTCACCATATTCAACCATAATATGCAAAGGTAATATTTCCTTAAGTGCTTTCTTAGGTGGAATTTCTTTATCATCAAGTGTTATTCCATGATTTTTCCATGTGACCAATCGAATTTATCAAAGATGTGACTAATTGAGGTGGAGTATCAAATCCTACTTGGATCTTCTCTCAAATATTTTTTTATTTTTTAAATTATATCTCTATAAAAGGGTGATGTCCACAGTAGGTTCTATAAAGATATTTTAGCTAGACTACTTTGTAGTTGTTGCATAATGTCGCAATCATTTATTTTAGATGTGACTTGAGGCCTAGAATATAAATTAAGTTCCTTAGATGGTAAAATTATTGGTGTTAAATTGACATCTTGGTCTCTTCCTAATGTTTGTTAAGTATGTCTCACAAGATTATAACCATGTTAATATCAAGGACCACATGAAAAGTAAGCATAGGAGAGGCATACACCACATTGATAAAAATGATGAAATATAATAAAAAGATGAATTGTGAGAGACCTTTTCTAGTTCCACATTATCCTAATGTGAAATAGGGTTGAAAAATATGCAATAAAAGCATTGGTCAAAGTTGTAAAGGAAGTGTAGAACAAAGAAGATGAATCACACCATTGTAATTCTCTACCACTCAAGTATAACCTGTAATATCCCCTTCTTACACCTAATTGAGTACAATCTTTCTATTAGCCTATTCCAAGATTCATGTAGGGATATGGTCAGGGCACTTAGGTCTTGTAATGAGCTTTGTGGAGGTTTTCTAAGTTTTTCAATAGGGTTGCTATTTTTAGCAAGTTCTAGTTGGGCTTCAATTGGATTTGTTGGGAGATTGGACTCACTATTTTTAGAAAAAAAATATTTTTAGTAAGTGTTATTTTTAACACCTGGTCTTGGCCTCTATAACTCTTTTTGTTCAGTGTAGTGGTTTCTAAATTTAGCCTTGGTGAGTTCTAATGTTTTCAGGAAAATATTTAGTCTTCATCACTTAAGTCTTTTATAAAGTCACTTTTATGACTTAAGTGAAGGGTTAATGGATTCATTGGATACCCCCTTGATCAATGCCTAGGAATTTAGTGCTTTAAGTTGTTTTTTAAACAAGAAATTTATGTTTCATGAGTGGTTTCCAAGGTAAAGAGGTTTAATATTTAAAAAAATATATATTATTGTTGCCTTCAAAGCTGGACACCAAGTGTGAAGATAAGTAAAGTTAAGTTAAAATGTTTAAAGTTGGGAGCTCAAAAAGGGGTCGAACCTATTCAGGTTAATTTCACGTTATTTCATAAAGTGAAATGAGAGGGAAAAATATTCAAATTCAAATACAAATTTCCCAAATCTTCCCTCACTTTATAAATATGAGTTTGAGCTCTCATTTGCATATGCATGTTTTAACAACTTAAGGAGATGTTGTTGGAATGAGCTCATGGATTTCTTCTTTTGTTGCTTGAGGATGAAAACCCTCTTATTGGTTTCTAGTTTCGGTGGTGAAACATCCATCCTAGCTAGTTGGTGCTCTTGGTTTGATATTGACAACGATTTTGGCTTGGTTTGGTGATTTGGGTTTGAAGAAGATGAAGATTTATGAAGTTTAATGATATAGGTGTTTAGTTTTTGGTGTGATGTGAGCTTTCTTGGAGTGTTGTTCAAGTTTGGTAGTGCTTAGATGACTTTTTAGTGTGTTGTGTTTTTTCTAAGATACTAGAAAACCAAAGTTTACTAATAACTCAGTGGACTGCTAAGTATCATTTTGGGTATTATTTCATTGCATTCCTCTTTTTTTAGCATCATCTTTTGAGCCATCACATGTGGGTTTTGATGAAGGATTGAATTTATAAGGCAAAATCGCCCTCAAGGTAGGCACCATTCTTCTTTGGTCATGTGGGTTTGTTGGTCACACAAATCTGCACCCTTTTTGGTGTGGGTGTTACTATGTCTAAAAATACACATGTTGGCTTTGTAATCAAGTTTGCACTAATTTCTACAAGTCTGATTCCAACTTATTGTTTGATACAAATCCGATTTGTAATGATGTTCAATATGATTTGATGCAAAGAAGTGTTTCATCTCTTTCTATGCAATGTTATTCAATGTATGCAACAAACATGATGATTGGAACTTGAAACAAACACATTCTACATCTTCGTCTTATTCTATCAAACAAACAAACAAAAAATTCAAGGGTGATCATCATAGTGGTATTAGAGCTCAACTTTCCTGACAACCTATGTTAGTCATTTACAATTAGTTATACATCTTCTATGAGTGAAAGAGAGCAGAGATATTTCAACAGGGAACAAAGAAAAGCTCAGTGGAATCTCCCAAAGGTTCTAGAAGGAGAGACCATTTCATGTATCCTTGGGATACATCAAGACCCTCCCATTGATAGTGAAAACACCCTAGGAGACATGGCTGAAAGAGATAAGGGTAGAGCTGGTTTGGATAGCCAAAATTTGAGAATGGGGGGGAAGTTTGATACAATTATGGACATGATGTCTCAGTTTTTGGGTAAGATTTGACAATATATAACAATAAATAACACACATAACAACTCACAAGGAAACCCAATAAATAATGAGGAGGGTAGTTCCACAAATCAACAAGGTGGAAATGAAGGGAAACATGTAACAACAGGTTTTAAAACAATATTCTTAGGCCTTTCCATCCCACATTCATTCAGAGAGAGGCACCACAAGTTGCTCTGACACTCCCTTACCATTAGTGGATAAGTTAATAAATTCCTATGTTGAGTATGATACCCTTCTAGAGGCACTTAAAAAAAATTTAACATTCAACGAGTTCATGGATTAGAAGAAGAGGGGTGGTGGAAGAGTTGATCATAGAGGACCAGTAGTTCAAAGAGACCTATAGTAGGCATGGGTGCAAAAAACTACACTTGCACATTTTGATGGAAGTGATAAGTGTTCAGCTAGAGCATGGGTGCAAAAATTGGATAACTACCTAGCTCTTGGACATATGGCAGAAGATGAGGCAATCAAATTTACCACATTGCATTTGGATGGACTTGCACACGAGTGGTGGTACCATGGCCTTATCACATTGGTTCATAGATCTATCACTACTTATGATGAGTTTACTAATAAACTCATTGAGATATTTGACAAGAAGGATCATGAGTTGCATTTTAGGGAGCTAGCATAGCTAAAGCAATATGGTTTAGTGGATGCATATATAGTAGATTTTCAGAGACTTTTAGTTATGGTTTCAAGGATAACAAAGAGGAGATTAGTGGTTTTGTTTAGTGAAGGACTTATGGAGCCATTAAGTGGATGGATTAAGGCATTTGACCCTCCATCATTGCATGATGCTATGAAGAAGGCACAAAGCATGGAGTGGGCAGCCCCTAAATCAAAATTTCAATCCGAATTATTGCCACACAAAAAAGAAAACATATTTCACAAGAGACACCAATCAACCCAAAAAATTAGTCACAAAACTTGATGGTGATACTCTAAATGACAAGAAAAAAATATGTTTCTCATACAAGGAGCCTTGGAATCACAGTCATAAGTGTGCAACAAAGGGGAAAGTGAACAAGATAGAATATTATTCAACAGAGGAATCTTCATTAGAAAAATTAGACCATCAATCTGATTTTGAAGACAAGGAGGAAGAAGAGTCTTCTTAAGAGTTTGAAAAGGATGAGGCAAGAGATGGAAAGCTTTCCCAACTTTATTGTTTCCAAAAGAATGAGTCCCTACATATAAGAGGAGTGCTTAATGGTCAATGATTGGTTACATTGATAGATTTAGATGCTACACATAATTTCATAAATGAGGGACTAGTAGCATGCAAGGAACTCTAAACATAGGAGGTGGATGGTTTTAGAGTGATGGTTGCATATGGTTTCACTATTAATTGCACCGGGATGATCTCATAGTTGAGTTTATAGTTGGGTAACTACAAAGTCAAGGATGACTTATATGTGGTTAGCATTGGAGACACGAATGATGTGTTGGGTATACAGTGGTTACGTTCCCTTGGTGAGACTACACTTAATTTTCAAACCATGGAATTGACATTCAAATCAGAGAGTAAGAATATGGTGTTAAGGGGAATATCTAAGAGGGCCATGAGCAGTTTCTTTCAAACGCATGGAGAGATATTTAGGCATGATCAAGTAGAGTGGGCAATAGAGTGCGTGGTTATGCCCACAATTACAAAGGAGGAGAAGCACTCTTATCATCCAAAGATTCAGGATTTTCTATCTAATCAAAGCAAGGTTTTTAGTGGCATACCTCATGTTAGGCCTCTTGATAGAGGTATTGAGCATGTGATCGAGTAGGAGGGTGCTCAACCCGTTATTACAACACCTTACAAGAACCCTGAGAGGCACAAGGATGAGATAGAGAAAGCGATTAAGGAGCTTTTGGATAGGTGGCATGTATTAGATAGAGTAAGAGTCCACTTTCTTTTTCTATTATGTTGGTGAAGAAGACGGATGATGTCATTCAACAATTGAGAAACCAAAGAGGTTTGTTAATCGTTGCAACCTTCCTTCACAAAATCAACACTTGAGACAATTTTAAATAAAAACTCAAACATAAAATATTTTATTACATTCATAGAAATACTGGAAGTCTACAAACCCAAAAAAATCAACATTAAAATCCATATTGGAAGCTCCATCTACAACTACAGGCAAGATTCAAAGCCAAATGCAAAACACATATAGGAAAGTTCCAAAAAATAACAATAAATCAGTCACAAATCCCCAAAAATTACATGCGTACAGTCAGCAAAATCATCTTCTCCAACTTCTAAGCATGGAGAATGGGGCGTCTAGATGCTTTCCTTCACACTTTTGCTTTTTTTTTGTCCTAGATCTTCTAAAACCCGTCAAATTTCGCCTATCATTGTTCCCTCATTCGTACGAAGTTTCTAAAAGGGTTTCTAGGTTTTATGTGTCTCCTTCCTAGCTTCCCGAAACATTTTTATTTCTCCATTTTTTTAAGAAATGAGAAATTTATGCCTAATTTATTGACATTGGGTCTCATAGTTACAACCCAGACAATCTTCATCTCCCCAAAATGTCAGTCAAACATCCAGAATACTCATTACTCCTTCCTAGGGATGGGTATCATGGAATCAACCCCTCTTCAATGTTCTCCTGGAAAAATTTCAAAAATTTACCTAAAATGACCTCCACTATCTTATTCCAACACCTCCACTCCTAGGCGCTAAGCATTACCTGCAATGATTAACTTCTCCACTCTTCTTTATTCCTAGGATTTACAAATAAATAAATTTACACAATCTTGGATGTGGGACTTTGGATCCCAAGCATAACTTTTAATTTACAACATTTGCAACAACATTGCAATTTAACTTCAAAGAATATTATTGATTTATGAAAAAGGGCCCCATATGAAAGAGTTGAAGATGAGAGGGGGAAAAAAGTTACATGCCTGCAAAACCAACAACATGCCAAAAATCAAGAAAATAAAATGAATTTCTTGTTAGGTGTGTAAGATTGTTTGGTACCCCTAGATGCTCCTGCATCAAAGGATGGGACTATGCACATGTGCATAGATTATAAGACATTGAATAAGAAAACCATTAAGAACCAATACCCCATTTTATGGATAGATGAGCTCATTGATGACCTACATGGAGTATTCTATTTTTCTAAGATAGACTTGAGATTTGGATACCATCAAATTAGGGTCAGAGAGGAGCATATAGAGAAAAAAACATTCAGGTGTCACTTTGGCCATTTTGAGTTCCTTGTCCCACCCTTTGGGTTAACTAAAGCACCTGCTACATTTCAGTCATGCATGAATAGGATATTCAGTAAGTAGTTACGCAAGTTTGTTTTGATCTTCTTTGATGATACACTTATTTTCAGCAAGTCATGAGAAGAGCGCTTGAGGAATTTGGATGAGGTTTTGGGTATCCTTGAAAGTGAGTGTTTTCTTTCTAAGGAGTCCAAGTGTGAGTTTGGGATGAAAAAATTATTATACCTTAGACACATAATCAACTCCAAGGGAATTAGTGTGGACTTTGAGAAAATCAAAGTTATTCTTGATTGACCTCCACCCACTAATTCTTGATTGACCTCCACCCACTAATCTTACACAGTTGAAGGGATTATTTGGGCTATGTGGTTTCCAAAGGAGGTTTGTCAAAGGTTTTTCTCAATTGGCTACCCCACTTACATATTTAACCAAGAAAGGAGCTTGTGTTTGGTCTAAAACAACACAACAATCTTTTGATCACTTCAAGCAACTAATTAGCACATGTTTCGTTTTAGCTATTCTGGATTTTACTAAATGTTTTAAGCTTGAGTGTGATTCATCAGGTGAATGTATAGGGATTTTCCTCATGCAGAAAAAATATCCAATTGCATTTGAGAGTTAGAAGTTGAAAGGAGGTGAAAAGGGGCACTCCATCTATGACAAGGAGATGTTGGCAATAATGCATAACTTAGTGAAATTTAGACAATACCTTGTTGGAGGGAGGTTTGTCTTTCAACCTGATCACAATAGTCTTAAATACTTCCTAAATTAGAAAGATCTTAATGAGAGGCAACAAAAATGGGTTAGTAAACTCCAAGCTTATGATTTTGAAATTGAATATGTAAAGGGAAGAGGAACACAGTGGTTGATGCTTTGTCAAGAATGCCACATTTGTGCTCAATTTCAAAGATCAACAAATTGGAGGGAGAAAATACAAGTTGAATAGCAAAAAAATGTTCTTGCAAACAACTTTCTTGATGGCTCCAAGTATAGGATGACAAGTACAAGGTAAGGGATGGTCTCATTTTCTACAAGGAAAGGATTATGTTAGTTCTTGAATCCAAGATCAAAATGCAGATTTTTAAGACATTTTGATGATTGGTCATCCTAGGTATTACAAATCATACAGGTAGATCCATGAGAGATTATCATGGAAGGGGATGATGGATGATATTCTTAAGTATGTTTGTGAGTTCCAGGTGTGCCAACAAAATAAAAATGAACATACTTACCCTGCTAGTTTATTGTAGCCCCTACCCATTCCTACTCATAAGTGGGAAAGCATTTCAAATGGACTTTATTGTAGGGCTTCCCAAGGTGCAAGGGAAGGATTGTATCTATGTGGTAGTGGACAGGTTGACCAAACTTTCTTTTTTTGTTTTTCTTATTTCAACAGGGTATATAGCAGTACAAGTGGTAGACTTGTTCTTCGGAGAAGTGTTTAGACTCCATGGAACACCTAAGACCATCACTAGTGACAAGGATAGTAAATTTATGAGTTTGTTTTGGTAGGATTTGTTTAAATTGTGTGGTACAGAGTTGAATCCTAACACTAGTTACCACCCCCAGACTGATGGTTAGACAAAGATTGTTAATAAATGGGTGGAAGGCTACCTACATAATTATGTTTCAGGACAACATAAAGTGTGAATTAAGTGGTTAAATTTGGAGGAATTTTTCTACAAATCCACCTTTCACATGACTAGATCGGGATGTCTCCTATGGCTTTGTATGGTTATGAAACTTCTAGCTTCATTGACTTACTTTTTGGAGATTGTAGAGTACCTAGAGCTAGAGATCTTCAAAAGATTTAGGACATAAGATCCCTGAGAGATAATATATGACATGCACAAAATTAGCAAACATTGCACACTAATCAACATCACATTGAGTGGAAAGATAGATTATAAGATCAAATGAGTGATAGGACCAAATAAGTGGGCGTGCATTTCTTCGTAAAATACCTAATTCATTAGGTCTTTTGTAAATTAATTTATTACTTTACTTTGTTTGATACTTGTTTGATACAAAAAAAATGGGACCAATTTCCACATTATATATTGGTACATATAAATGATAAAATATATCCACTTCTCAATTCTATTTTTTGAAATTGTTCTATTAATAGATGTTCATCTTTGAGACAAAGGTCTGACTCCATAGCATAATCTTCTCTAATGCGAGAAAGTTACATAGTGTCTAGTTTTTCTAATAAAGGGGTATTTTCATGGGTTTTCCTTGGTATCATGTCCATACCGTTGTTTTGAATGATCTTGGCCGATTAATCATTGTGCATATAATGCATGCAAATCTAGTTTCTAGATGGGCCAGTTCAATGGCTCTTTATGAATTAGCAGTTTTCAATCCATCTGATCCTATTCTTGATCCAATGTGGAGACAAGGTATGTTCGTTATACCTTTTATGACTCGTTTAGGAATAAAGGATTCATGGGGTGGATGGAGTATAACTAGAGAAACTGTATCTAATCCATGTATTTGGAGTTATGAAGGTGTGGCTGGGGCACATATTGTGTTTTCTGGCTTGTGCTTTTTAGCAGCTATCTGGCATTGGGTATATTGGGATCTAGACATATTATGTGATTCCCGTACAGAAAACCTTCTTTAGATTTGCTTAAGATTTTTGGAATTTATTTATTCCTCTCAGGAGTGGCTTGTTTCGGATTCAGAGCATTTCATGTAATGGGTTTCTATGGCCCTGGAATATGCGTGTCTAATCCTTATGGACTAGTTGGAAATATACAACCTGTAAATCCGGCATGGGGCGCTGAAGGTTTTGATCCTTTTGTTCCAAGAGGAATATCTTCTCATCATATTGCAGCAGGTATATTGGGTATATTAGCAGGTCTATTCCATCTCAGTGTTCGTCCTCCCCAACGTTTATACAAAGGATTACGTATGGGGAATATTGAAACTGTCCTCTCCAATAGTATTGTTGTGTTTTTTGTAGCTTTCATTGTGGTCAAAACAATTTGGTATGGTTCCGCAACCACTTCGATCAAATTATTTGGTCCTACTCATTACCAATGGGATCAAGGATACTTCCAACAAGAAATAGATCGGTCGAAAAAGTTTAAGCCCCACTTCTGCATACCATTCTGAGTCACTAAGAGGGTCAGAGAGGTGGCTTATGAGATTGAGCTACCTGAGAGTAGCAAGGTGCACAATGTATTCCAAGTTTCTTGCCTCAAGAAGGTTCTTGAGCAGAATGTGATTCCTTCTGCAAAGTTGCCTCCTTTGGATGAGGAAGGTGAATTGATATTGATCCCAGAGGAAATGATTGATTTTATAGAGCGTACTTTGCGAAAGAGGGTTATTAGGGAGTACTTAGCGAAGTGGAAAAACTTTCCAATGGATGATTCTAATTGGGAGAGTGAGTAGATATTACAATATCCAATTACGATTGCTTGAGGGAAAGCAATCTTGGGGAGGGAGGACTATAATGTTCCCTTCTTACACCTAGTTCAGTACGAGCTTTCCATTAGCCTATTCCAAGGTTCCCATAGGCTAGGTGGATATGGTTAGGGGACTTAGGTCCTGTAATGAGCTCTGTGGAGGTTTTCTAAGTTTTCTGGCAGGGTTGCTAATTTTAGCAATGACTATTTTTAATAACTTACTATTTTTAGTAAGTTTCAGATGAGCTTCAATTGGATCAATTGGGAGATTGGACTCATTTACTATTTTAGCAAATTGTTATTTTTAGTAAGTGTTATTTTTAGCACCTGGTCTTGGCCTCTATTCCTCTACATGTTTAGTACAGTGTTTTCCAGATTTGGCCTTGGTGAGTTCTAATGTTTCCAAAGAAATATTTGGTCTTCATCACTTAAGTCTTCTCTCACTTTATAAATATGAGTTTGAGCTCTTATTTGCATATGCATGTTTTGACAACTTAAGGAGGAAGGAGGTGTTGTTGGAATGAGCTTAGGGAGTTCTTTTGCTGGTTGAGGATGAAAACCCCTCTTCTTGGTTGCTGGTTTCGGTGGTGAAACATCCACCCTAGTTGGTTGGTGCTCTTGATTTGATATTGACAGTGATTTTGGCTTGGTTTGGTGATTTGGGTTTGAAGAAGATGAAGATTTATGAAGTTTTTTGATATGGGTGTTTAGTTTTTGGTGTGAAGTGAGCTTTCTTGGAGTTTTTTTCAAATTTGGTGGTGATTAAATGCCTTTTTAGTGTGTTGGTGTGTTTTTTTTAAGATATTGGATTTAATGAAAGTTTGCTCATAACTCAATGGGACTGCTAAGTATCATTTTGGGTATTATTTCATTGCATTCATCTTTGTTGGGCGCCACCTTTTGAGCCATCACATGTGGGTTTTGATGAAGGATTGAATTTATAAGGAAAAATCACCCTCAAGGCAAGCACCATTATTCTTTGGTCACGTGGGTTTGCTGGTCACACAAATCTACATCGTTTTTGGCATGGTTTTTTCTATGTCTTTAAATCTGCATTGATTGGTTGTTGGCTCTATGTCATTTGGAGGAGTTTGGAGAAGTTTGTTGATCATCTGAAGGTTTGAAAATACACATTTTGGCTTTGTAATCAAGTCTACAATAATTTTTGCAAGTCTAATTTCAGTTTATTGTTTGATGCAAATCTAATTTGTAATGGTGTTCAATATGATCTGATGCAAAAATAATGTTCAGTCTCTTTCTATGCAATGCTATTCAATGTATGCAACAAACATGATGATTGGAACTTGAAACAAACACATTCTACATCTCCATCTTAATCTATCAAACAAACAAAAAATTCAAGGGTGATCATCACATAACCTAAGCTCACTAATTAATAGAATGACATTGTCTTGTGTCAATAATTAACAAATAAGGATGACTTCACTTGTAAGGATGCATCAATAGACCCTTTGTAATCATCATGTAATAATTCATTGCTAAGACTTATAATGTTATTATGCAATGTAGAATAAGGCAATCAAGCATCAATGAAGTCAACATGAGAAGGTAAAGAATGACAACCAAGACATAAACCATCATTATGTAAAGAAAAAGTATGTGAAAAATAAGTAACCATGGATTCGACATAAGATATAGAGGATCAATCATTATGTGTAGGAGAAGATATGCCATATAAAAAAAGTGAATGTATATAAGCTTCTCAGGATATGTGGAAACAAGATCATCATGTGACACAATAATATCATATAAACCTATATCATCTATGTCCATCTTACAAGGTGTATCACAAGGTAGTTCTTCACTAGGCATGTACTTGTCACTATCGCAATCCATATGATCATCACTAGGCTCATGTGTAAATGACATATGTGCATCTACTAGGTGTAGATGACCACTAATCAACTCCATGAAGAAGAGAAAACATGAGGAATGGAATAATACAATCTTCATAGAATATATATCATTATCCTTAGTAAAATGTGTCATGAGAATGCCAAGGATAGAAGGATTATGTGTAATTAAAGATAATAACCTATCAAAATATAGATTGTATGTTTAAATATTGTCCAAGGAATAGACCCTAAGCGATGCCATGATGATGAAATAATTTAGGTTTGGAGGGTGAGATAAAAGATAAATCACAATGTATACTTGAACCCTAAACAAAAGATATGAACATATAGAGAAAAAACCCTAGACAAATTCAAAAATATGTGAAAAATTAAAACTATATCAAATCTAAATTGTGGATTAAAAATTATAGAAGCAAGATAAGGTTGCATAGGATCAATTGAGTTCACCAAAAATGCAAAGGAAAATAAGCCTTCCCTAACTTAATTTAGGATAATTAAGTAAATGCAAAGAATTGAACATAAATCAACCTAGATTAAATAATGATGCTAGCTAGGTTTGAAAATATAACAATTTCCAACAATAAATGTGGAAATATAAATAGAAACAGTGCTACTTAGCTCTATAATCAAAGTGGTCCAAATAAATGCTTTGAAATCTTTAAAATCATGGGATCTAAAACAAGGAATCTCAAACAATATTTGACTCGAAATAAAATTATTATCTGCACTATATGGGACAAAGCCATGATCATGGATCTATCATATACATATGAACTTGTATTGTGAAATCTACAAATGCATGTTTTTCACTTTGTCCACTATTTCTTTAACTTCTTTTGCTTCTTTTGATATATAAGGGTTAATGGTATTTATAAATACCTTGGTAGGGTGGTTGTGTCAATAGAGGACTAATTATCCTAGGTCAACTAGCAAATATGTGTACACAAGATAAAAAGAAACACTCTTAAGTTGTACAAATGCTCCTAGGTTGATCATGTAGATCTAGATTCCTTTTAGTGCACCAAATGAAGTGTGAAATGCTAGTGATATGAAAATATAGCTCTCAAATCATGATGTTTAAAATGAGTGCATTGATGCCTTTAAATACAAGGACATAACACATTGGACCAATTTGTGTTTCATTAGACCTAAGCTAGAATAGACACAAATTTGTTCTTAGGATAGATCACTAACAAATAGATTGCTAACAAACCAAAAAAACATAAAACATAAAAGCAAAACTCAATCCAAACTTACATAATTTTGTTCTTAGGATGCAAATTTGTGTTGCATAAAGAATGGATTTTTTGGGTTAAATGCCAAGGTCTGACAATCTGCCCAAAATGATACTCAACATCATCCCTTTTGCACACATCAAAGCTTATCACGCCCTTGAAATGGAACCCTGGTGGAGTGATTAACTCTCCAACCAAATTCAATGGTGAACCACAACAAGAATATGGTATGTTGGATAACTAATGAGTAAAAACAATTATGACAGTAATTTTTATTGAAAAGCTGAGGCTGAGGGCTTCCTAAAAAATTTCAGTGGGTGTTGTTAAGATTTTTGAGGAAAATTTAAAAATTGTTAGTCCCGTGAATTTAGTAGTGCAGTTCAACTTAAAAGTTTAAGCTTCAAAATTTTGGGAGTTGGTGGTCTCATGAATTTTAGTTTTAATTCATAAATATAAATAAATAAATAAAGATAATTTTCCCTCCAATTTTTTTCCTGGCTGAAATTTAAAACTTCAAATTATTGACAAGGGGCAGAAAATATTCCTAAGCCAGTGGGGTAATTTTTAGCCCCACCCCAATTTCACCTGCACAAATCTACAGTCTTAAAAAATAGAGGCTTCTATTATCAAAGAAATATTCTAATTAATCCTATAACATTTGTTTTTTTTACTTCATGGGACTCTTACCCCTTGAAAATAGATCTGAAGGTCCCCATGGAACCCCAGCCTTACATGGTGGAGTTGGCCAGCAATCAACCCCGGAGATTAGGCCATATTTCCCATTAAAAACCGAAAGAAAGACTATTTGAAACTAATGACAAACAGATATCAATGTTAAAATGAGATGTCAAAATACATGTGTAGGGTTAAATGCATCCAAGGAGCTTATGTCACAGTTCTCTATCTGGGTCCAATCATTATCTCATTCCCTCGTACACTATGGTTTCGAGGTAGCTAGTAATGGCATCACATACAACTAAACTGTACTATGGTAAGCAAGGTGGGCTGCTGCTTAGGATCTGATTGATTCTCTTTTGGTAATGGAGGCTGGTCATTGTGAACTTTAAAAATTCATTTGTTCCGAGTACATGTGAAGGTGTTTTATTAACACTTGCGCTTGTTTATGTTTTACAAACCTCCATAAATAAGGTATTGGAGTGCAGTTCACCAACAATATTTGTTAGATAGTCTTTAGATTCACTTTTAACATTAGAATACACAACTGATTATGCTACTTCCAAAGTCCTGTATCAGGCACCAATTTATTGGTCGCCATGAAAGAACGGTCGGCACTCACCCAAAAAAAAAAAATCTCAAGGAATTTTAAATAGGATTCTTGCATATTTCTCATATTGCACTGCATTTTACCATTACAAGGAGACTTGCACTTTTGGTCTGATTGTGCATTATCCCTATCAAGGCAAATGACGACTGAGTAAACCATCAAAAATAACATATAAATCTTTATTATCTGAGCCAAATATTTCATCTGCCTTGCGCAATGTTTCCTGCAGTGGTAAAGCATTCTTAGAAACTCCAAAATATTATAATCCGTACCATGTGAAAGAAAGTTAAGTAATATATTACTTAAAGCGCTCATTTGCTTGATACAGTTAACTTTATTTTCAATGAGCAATAAAAATACCTCTCTGGTTTGATGATGTGAATTAAGCTCTTTAATGTTTGCAAGAAATGCACTAAATTGTTCAAAAGATAAGCGACTCCTGAAAGACACCACTGAAATTTAGTTAGATTAAATATTTGGATCCTAAAAATAGGAAATTCTGAGAATAACCATGGCTGCCAAAGGCAACTATAATTTCTGACCCTACCATAAATCTTCTATACAGAAATTAAGATAAGCAAAAGGTGTTAGTAGACAGTGGAAATTCCCAGACCTGGCTTGGCGAAAGAACTCTTTCCCATCCATTCGTTGAATACGTGCTACAACACAGGAAAAAATCAAAGGATTGCATTTGCAAATCCATAATTTTTGAAAGTAACCTCATTGAATTATCAGATTGACAAGTAAATAAAATCAGTCTCCCAGGCTTATAAGATTAACAACTTTATATTTCAAAATTTGAGTACCAGAATGTGATCCAGAATGTGGAGGAGAGTTTGGTGCAGTTGCGTGGCTGCTTGCTGGTAATGAAGAATATGTTGAAACTCTTCCTTCATATTGTCGTCCTTCAAATTGGCGTCTTGAGGGAGATATTGAATGGTGCCTAGCAGGAGCTGGAGCAGAATATGATTTTGGAGAGTGGGTTGGAGATGATCCTTTGGAAGATCTGGTTGAATGTTGTCTTGGTGAGTGGGTTGGAGATGTTTCTTTGGGACTTCCAGTAGGCGAAATCTGTGGTGGTGTAATGTTTGGCATTGACAATGAAGGCAATTTGAATGTGTTTCTCCTCAAGCCTGCAAAACCTCATCCACTTCGTTGTTAAACAAGTAATTTCTATAATATCGATACTTCATAAATATTACATATAATTTAAGGCTGATCTTGTGGCCTTTGGCCAAAGTGACGAGGCCATGTGCAAGTCCCAAGAATATTTTGGTAGAATACAGACATTCAGATCTGGCAGGTTAGCTGAAGAGAAGAGCATAACAATGTATAAACAGTACCTAGTGTAACTGGGGCATGTTTCAAATAGCCTTGTCAACATGAAAAAAAAAAACAGAAATAAATCAGTACTTTGACCAACCATGTGCTCCACCCCGATTCTCATCTTCAACTGAGCCTCCCATCTCTAAAAATGCATTTGACACCAGATTTTCTCCTCCAGGAAGGGTACTACTGTCCTCATCTGCTCAACCAGTATATTTTTCAGTTGCTAGAAGATTTATATTTTCTTCAGACCAATATTTTAAGGACACTATTTGACTGAATGGATTAGTATGTAGATCCACTCTTTGACTGTGACTATAACAAGATTAAACAAAGATCAGACATTAAAATTTTAAATGCTTTAAAGTACTCACAGTAATCAATTACCGAAATCAGTGCTTAAGAAACAAACATTTTTAACTTGAAACTTTTGCAGTACTAAAATCTCATTGCGAGATAGTTTCATATACTATTATCTCATTCAATGCTTCCTGAAGGCTTACATGAGTCTCCAAGATTAAAATACTATCAAGTTAACTAAATTCACCACATGGCATAACATTTGATAAAAGCAATATTAATGGTACCTTTGGAATATGTTCTTAAAGAAGCTTTGACAGTTTCTTGTCTTTGAGCAGCTCTACTCTGTGTCGAGTCTGCTTGCTGCTAGAAGAAATCAACCAGTTCCAATCATTTAAATAATATAGGCCTTCAAATACTAAAAAACAACCGGAATTCTAGTTCTTGCTTCCATTGTGTTATGGATACGTATCTTGCCTGACTCCTTAAGGAGATATAATAGCTTGTTTCACATTCTCAAACATTAACAAAAAATTAAAACCGAAAACTGATTTTTCATATTGTTATACAAATCCTGCTGTTTCATTCATCATTTACAAATTCAAAATATGATCCATACTTACAGAAGCTTCATCCTCCTCTTGGAGTGATTGCAGCAGGGTCTTCTTAAATGTCTCCAACTGGAGAAAAAGATGACAGATATTATCATGTCAAGAACCATGCAAGATATTACTAAAAGTTATTGCTTTGCATTAGAAGCAAGGTAAGATAAGGCAATTATGTGGCTTGGATCCTAGCCAGGTTGTGTACATAACCTCCTTGAGTGAACAAAGGGAAATTTTATTTACTGTCCAATTCGTCTAATCACAAGAAACAAAGTTTGAGTTTTGTTTTTTTAACCAATGAGATACATGGTGAGAATCGAAATAGCGACTACCAGATCATAAGACATAGCTTTGACCAACATACATTACTTTTAACACAAGCATAGAATATACAATCAATAAAAAGAAATTGAGATGAGATGTATTAGAAAAGCAAAGCCAAAGGCTAATTTTGTGTTTTGAAGTTTGACATGGTAAAGAATGCTATGTATATATTAACTAATATTGTTAAAATGTGACCTAGAAATCAAAAATAAATGAGACATGATTTGGGTAGGCCTTTCCATTTTCCAAGAACTGAAATAATCAATGTATTTTACAAACAGGCCCAACTATCATCTTTGTTAGCATTTTAATTTGCACCTTTCAATGCAACACAAAATAGAACAGCATGTAAGGTTAAATCTGTCAATGAATTATGAAGGGAAGCTCCCTTTTGAAAGAGTGAAGGAAGTGATATGTTGGGAAAGTTCCAATCTCTATCCAATGAATTAACATTAAAACTTTGTTCTCAAGTTATAACATCAATTGGTGAGATACTAGGCTTGGACTACTACTATATGAAAATCTGATATTTGTATGCAAATCTAAAATTAAGTAACCTTAATGTGAAATTACCATGATTAGATCCATCTCCTTTATGATGCTAAAAATTAGCCAACATACATGCTTAACAACACCACTGAAGGGCACACAATATACTGAAATGGGGAGGGGGGTGAATCAGTATATCAAATCTATTTAAAACTCTTTAATTCAACATGTATTTCCAAGCATGAATCATCAAACATGAATTAAAACAGCTACTATCAATCAAGCAACCACAAAAGCACACATTCACACAATGAACACCAGATATACGTGGAAACTTGGAATGGGAAAAACCACAGTGAGAAGAGCTGCTTGGAGCTACTGTCCAAATCCAGCCTTATAGAAAATATGAATAAGTTACAGTCATAAAGTAGGCACCAACCTACCAGAGATACCAATCCTCTGTAGTGTTTGTAGGCACCAACCTACTAGAGACACCAATCCCCAATACAAAGATCCGAGCACCAACTCAATAAGTGGGACATCAATCCTACCGGATTACAAAAATAAATCTTGCGGAACTTCAATGCCTTACACAGGATCCGATCTTGTCTCAGACACTCTTCAACACACCTTGTGATCTTCTGATGATGGCACACAATGATTGAGATGTAACTCACATTAAATCACACTTTCTCTCTCTCACACACACACCTCTCTCACTCATTCATCTTTTATACCAAGAGAGATCTAAATCTATGATGATTATATACATCTCACTTCATTAACAACAATTCATGTCGGCTAGGAACCCATTAACACCATTTGCATTTAACCAAGTCGGCTAAGGTGGACCTAAATTCAAATTTTCATGAAACATGTAGTGGGTAGGTCCTAAATCAAATTTATTGCCACCAAACCAACATGATGTCGTGTGCTTTCACAGGGTCCTTAACCTGGACCTATTTTATCATCCCACACTATCTCTGAAGGTCACATGCTTCAAGCCATTGCCGCACAGTTTCGAAACAACCATTGGTTGATTAACTAGCACAGTGACCCTTCTGTTACTTCAATATTTTTGCATGCTGAACGTAAATCCCGAAAACTTTGGAATAAGATAGACTAAGTGTAGGCATACTCTCCTTTCGAACCGTAGACCAAAACTTGCATCCAGAAAGGAGTACAAATCATATGTATGTTGCCAGAGAAATCTCTCTACCTTGAGTAATTGACTTCAAACATTCCAGATTAGACTTCCCGATTACCTCTATCAACATGAATGATAATTCAAGTACGATTACTTTTAATTCTCACTGTACTTCTGACATTACTCCTTTTATGTCAGTGAGCACCATTGACATCAAGGACAATACTCCTTGACATTACTCCTTCGACATAAATGACAACACTATTCAGCAACCACCTTAAATAAACGCATAGCAACAATAAATAAAAGAGAACATCACCATAATATAGCAGCAAAGAGGCACAACTCAGCAACATAAAAGTATCACATGACACAGGATTTATGTGGAGAAACCCTTGGGGGAAAAAACTCCACTAAGAAGAGATGCCAAGTATGCATTATCTTTAAAACAAGATTACAATTTGTCACACTTCCATTCTCCTCTTTGCCTCCAATATGGCAGCACCTATGAACAACCTCTTTGTGCTCCAACATGTTCCTATTTAGGTTCTTGTACTTGTAGTATAACTATTTTCTACATCCAAGGAGCTGAATATATAGAGTTGTAAATAGGTCTTATGCACCAAACTTGGCACCCAAAGATAACTCTTAATTCCAAATGTCCCATCCTTTGATTTTCCTCCTAGGAATGTGTAAAGACACAAATTTTGGCTCTAGAAACTTTCCCTCCAACCTAGGCATCCAAACTTGGAAATGAAATATCACATGAAATGCCACAAATGAAGGAATATCAAGATACATATGTCACCTCTTTCCAAATGCCAACTTGGAGAAGCCCAAAAGTCACCTTTTGTCCTCTTCACTTGTCTTTTACCATCCCATTCTAGGTGTTCACATTTGAGGAGAAATCAATTAAATATTTATGTGCACAAGTCACCTTTACCACTACTAGTGGAACCCTTCATCCCTTATGAATGTGTTACAAACAATGGCGAGAATAAAATATTACCAATTGTTTTCCCAATACACCCTAAGTGCCTAGGGACACTTTCCAAGGATGTTGGAACCATGCAACATGACATAGGATTTACAAAGTACATGACACCTTAATCCTAGCACAATATGTTTCCTTAACATTGAAATTTATAAAATACCTAGAATTAGTGGGGATTTTAGTATGCAATAGAACCAAACCTTAAAGTAAAAACTTATCTTTTTGCTCTTAGGCTAGGGTACAAGGCAATTGAACACTTCTACCCTAGACAAGAGATTTTATATTTTCTATCTAATGTAGAAAAGGCATAAAGACTAATGAACTCTCGCACTTTCCAACTAAACACAACAACTAAAAATTGAGAATATACTATGATTGGATTGAATAAAACACATACATGAGTTACACCCCCATTGTGTAATTACTATTTACTATTACTAAGTAGAGTAAATATGAATGTAATGTGAATTCCGGAGATGAATAAATTGTGCTTGCACTTTGTTATTGATGCATTATATGTGAATGTTATCTCATTTAATGTTGTGTGAAAAGTACTGCATATATGTTAAGTGGATGGTTATTGAATTGATATTCTAACTTTGGAGATGTATTACATATATTGCATATTTTGTGAACAGCTGACTGCCGTGCGCATGTGTTAGTGGTTGCAAGTATATGTTCAATTCCTCTAGGCGGAGGGGAAGTATCACTTAGGAGAAGATCTTGGTCGGGTAACCAGTAACGTAAACTATCTAAGCTTATGCACACCACAGTAGAATAATTGAGTTGAGTCATTATGTGGGAAGTTGGTAAGTCATCCTTAGTTGATGTGTCTGCATTAGTAAGAGTCTTGTTTACTATTGAAATGCATTATTGGGTGATGTTTATTTGTTTGGGCTTTTGAGTTCTCTCTTGTATTACTACGTTTATATTGATGACTAGGGCGTACGTGGGGTATGTGTATATATATACACATGCATGTCAATTGGATCTAAGGACATGTATATGTATATGTATAGTTATACCACACGTAGGTGCTTATCAATGCAATAGTAATTGTGTATGGCTATTATGTGAATCGAATGTGTATACATATATCCATATGTATATATGTATCGATACACCCGTATGATGGAAAATGGACATGCCCATACGAATGTATTGATATATGTATACATACGTATACATGTATATATATATATATATATATATACAATCGACATATATATATATTGATAATATTATGTGATTACTATCTTGCTTATACTTATTTGTATATCGAATGTATCCATACATAGTTGGCATATGATATATATATATAAATATATATTAACTATAGTA
This sequence comes from Sequoia sempervirens, assembly GCA_007258455.2. Lineage (NCBI taxonomy): Eukaryota > Viridiplantae > Streptophyta > Pinopsida > Cupressales > Cupressaceae > Sequoia > Sequoia sempervirens. Next base: position 30,176 of record VDFB02328527.1, read on the forward strand.
ACGAGACTCGGACTCGGCTAAGGTGACTCGACTCGGCACTCGGCACTCGGCACTCGACACTCGGGCTCGGCACAGACTCGGCAAAATGAAAAAACCCTAGAAATTTAGAGATTTTTAAGGATTTTAAACTTGTTTCAAGCACCCTTTATTGAATAAACCTTAAAGACACAATAACATCATTAAATAGAAGCAAATTTGATCACATACACAAGTATACATTGATCACATAAGTATGAAGTACACAAATTGTAGTTGAGCTGCTGAAGGAAATAGCACACTTAGATATATAAATATAGTCAAATGTATACAAAACTCATGGAATATGAAATCCATGACATCAAATGTTTCAAAAAAATATGAAATACCAAAACAGTAACTACAAGTCTATGGCTCAAAGGAGTCTACATCCTTCCTACAAAGGCATCTAAGGTGGGTCCTAGATGATGTAGCAACTACAACCATAGTCTCTGCTTGTGACTCGATGCCACCCTCACCAACATTAGTTGTGGATGTGTTTGCTCGTGCTTTAGCCTCCTCCTCTGCCATGGCTATAGCCTTAGCCTCTCTATTTTCCTGGTCCTCAAGGTCCTCATCACTAACACAAGTCTTCGATCATATAAGTATAAACAAAAATTGTAGCTGAGTTGCTCAAGGAAATAGCACACTTAAATATATAGTCAAAGACTCGAATGTATACAAAAATTATCGAATATGAAATCCATGACATCAAATGTTCCAAACAAATATGAAATATCAAAAGATTCAAAACAATAACTAGAAGTCTATGGCTCAAAGGAGCCTGCATCCTTCCTACGAATGTGTCTAAGATAGGTCCTAGATGATGCAGTAGCCATAATCTCAAGTATTAGAGCAATTTCCCTAATGGGGTTGAGGGGCAGTGCCCTTTGTGGGGATCTAGGCGCAATGCCTCTAGTGGGGTCAAGGGGCAGTGCCCTCGCAGGGGTATGGGGGCAGCACCCCTTGCGGGGGTTTGGGGGCAGTGCCCCCAATGGGGTCAAGAGGCAATGCCCCCAGCAAGGTCAAGGGGCAATGCCCCTTGCAAGGATCAGGGGGTAGCGCCCCCAGTGGGGTCAAGGGGCAACGCCCCTTGCAAGGGTTTGGGAGCAGCGCCCCTTGCGGGGGTTTGTGGGCAGCGCCCCCAGTGGGGTCAAGGGGCAATGCCCCTTGCGGGGGTCTAGGGGCAGCGCCTCTTGTGGGGTCCCAGGGCAACACTTTGGGCATGCTCCCTATCGCGATATAGGGTTGGGTTGAGGGGCGGAGCCCCCACCACCAAGCCCAAATTAAGACCTCCAAAACCATACAAACCTTCATGGCGTACATCATTTTGAACTCGCAATAAGTTAAAAAAAAAGTTTTAACTTTAAATTTCATGTAATTTTTTGCACTTTTCAAACCCTGCCTGCAGAGTCCTGCTGATGAGAATCGCCTGGACTAGTATGCCAGACTCAGTGAGTCCATCCAAGACTCGGCCGAGTCTAAGTCCGAGCCCCCAGGACTCAGCCAGGGTGACTCGACTCGCAACTCATTGAGTCCTGGCAAGTCTCGTTTCAATGATATTAACATATATATATATATATACATTGATATTTATATATATGTATATGTGATACTATATATATATATATATATATATATATATATTAATATATTATCACTTGCTTTGAATCGACTACAATTAACAATGATAGAGGCCAATTATTTAACTTAGTTAAAGGCTGATTATATGTTACTTATGACTGTGCTTTAAGAGGCCGAGTATTACTCATGTTGCCACGCATAAAGGAACAAGTATACTGCAAAGTAACTTGCAACATTAAGTCGATATGTGGAGACTTAGTCGACGCCTTATTTGGGAATAACTTTGACTTAGTAAACTCTTTAAATGCCTTGTCATTTGGTAATTACCAACAACAAATTAAGAGCATGTACAACAAGTCGTTGACTTGGTCAATTTGATAAATGAAGAAAGTCAACTCATATGAGACTAAGTCGATTTCATCTATGTGTTACATATTTGATATTGACTGATTCAAATATATTGTTAACCCCGCCAACTGTTGAAAGAGCTATTTATCTTGGTGCCACCTTATGAGTCCTATTCACTGTAGATGTTCATTGTGAGAGCAATTTGAATTACACTTTGTCATCATGTGCTGTTTTGAAAGTCTTTCCCTGCTGTCACCAAAGGAGGTTGATCTACAGTATTGTTTGGCTGAGTATGTTCTTCTTTGTGCGCCACCTTTTAGCTGTGAGGAGTGAGTGGTTTTTGCATGGTGATTGTTGTCAACACTCATGCCTATTCTTTAGGATGGAAAGTGTCTTTTCTGTTGTATAAATAGTAGAGAAAACTCACTTGTTTGGGACGCATTCCATATGCTTTATGCAAAGTATTTTATACATTTTTCTCTGCAATTCATACCTGCAATATTATGTTTTATTTGTGAGAGAGAAAGAGCTAAGAGTATTTGTGAGAGTGTTAGCATCTTGAGTGGAGTACATTATCAACTTGAGAGAAGGGGGTTATTATGGCATAGCTGAAAGAATCAAGTTTAAGCTAGTTGCTGTTGTGGGAGAACCCATTTACAATCAATTGATCGGATAAGCGAAAACGGGCATGAGGATATTTCTTCTTTATTGTTTTAGTTTTGAAAGATTGTTCTCCATGGTTGCTTTGAATTGTCTATTATGAGTACTTGCATTTAGGGAAAGTAGTATTGCTTGTAAAGGAATTGGAAGCTACTATTACTGTTTTATGATGTGCTTGTACGTACTCCATAATAGGAGGTTTGTGTTATCATAAGTATTACATACTAGATATGATTAAACATGAGTGGCATAAGCATAGATGGAAAACCCGCAGAGAACTCGGCGAGTTTTTAAAAACTCGCGAGTTTTTTTCAAAAACGAGTTTTTACAAGTTTAACTCGCCAAGTTAAAATTCCGAGTTTTTTCGAGTTTTTGGTAAAAACTCGCGAGTTTTTATGGCGAGTACTCGCCAAAAACTCGCGAGTCCGAGCCAAAAAACTCGCCTGCGCAGGGATAAAGCAAAAAAACGTCTTTTGTCTTCTTCATTTCATTTCAAAATCAATTGATACTTTGTGTGAGGAGCTGAAAACCCCCCCCAAGCAAGGAGATATCATTTCCAACGATTTTCCATCGAGGAGAGAAGATTCAAACACCATTTTGTGTGGATTTTGAAGAGAAATTCGATTCAAAGGTAGGGTTTCTATTTTTGTTTTTTGTTTTTGATTAATCATTTTCTTTCATTGTTCTTGCAAAATACTCATTCCAAATTGAAAAAAAGACATGATAGAGCACAAAGAAACAATTTTTTTGCATTTAGAGTCCAAAAAACAAAATTCATCACAATCTTTTGTTGATTTTTGCTGATTTTTTTCATTTTTTTCACTATTTTTTGAAATTTTCAGACCTAGGTTCATTTTTTGTGTAGAATGATAAGATTAGTTAATAATGTTAATTGATAATTCATTTAAGGACATTTGTATCAATTTAAATGGAATTTAGCTTTAGATTTTTTAAGTTTTAATGATTTTAGGTTGTTTTTAAATTTTTTTTATATTAAAAAACTAATATGTTGTGCTTATTTTTTGAATGTGTAGATTGATCATTGATCAGTGAATACACATTACACACTATAATGGCTTCTGGCTCTCGTTCAGGCTCAGCATCAGGTTCCGCCCCCACCCCATCAACTTCCACCCCTCACACAACATCATCATGGGTTCCAGGCACACGTCCTGCAGGGGCTAGAGACCCTACATGGAAATATGGTGTCAGAGGGCCAGTGCCTGGAACAGTTGTTTGTGGTGAATGCAAAAAAACATATCATGGAGGCATAAATCGCCTCAAATACCATCTAGCAGGCATTCCTCAGCGTGATGCCAAGGTTTGTGAGAAGCCCAAAGAAGAGATTAGAAGAGAGATGCTTGCCCTACTTTCACTTGCTGAGGAAAAAAAAATGCAAAAGGAGAGGGCTAAAAAAGCCATAGCAGCAGCCATAGCCAGTGGACATGTGCATGCCCATGGGACTCAGGAGCACGAGGCCGAGCACATGGAGATAGAGTCAGATGAGGATGCAGAGCCAGATATTGTTGGCATTGTGGGCTCTCTTCGTGGTCCACGGATTCGCACTCATGGCACAACCACCACAGCCACAGCCACAGCATCCTCTAGGCCCCCCTTGTCCTCTAGTTCGACTAGAGTGCCAATGCCACCACCACCTTCATCTTCACGCAACCCACAGAGTTTTTTTGTGCCAAGAAACACACCAGGAGCACAGGTATCATTGGAGGCTACAGGGTGGAACAAGGAGGTGCATGAACATGCTACCATGGCATGTGCTGATTTTTGGTATTTCAATAACATACCATTCAATGTAGCGAATAGTCCCTATTGGCACAATATGGTCACTTCATTGACAGTTGCGGGAAAAGGCTTCAAGCCACCTTCTCGCAAAGATTTGAGTGGGAAGTAAGTGACAAATCAACTTAAATTTTATGTTCTTTCATTTAAAATTTAAATTAATTTATTATTTATGTTGAATTCAAGCTATTTTTTGTTTATAACTTACAATTTTGTACTTATTTAATTAGTTTACTTTGTACTTGTAGGTTGCTCACAAATGCAACCGAAAGGGCAATGCATGTGGTGGAAGAGCAAAAAAATAAATGGAAAAAATTTGGCTGCTCAATTCTTTCTGATGGGTGGACGGATGGGAGAAACCGCACCATCCTTAATTTTTTGGTTGCTTCCAAAGGTGAATTTGTGTTTTGGAAGTCGGTGGATGCTTCCAACAAGATAAAAACTGCAGATACATTGTGTACGTTGTTGGAAGAAGTTGTGATGGAGGTGGGGATTGCTAATGTGGTGCAAGTCATCACAGATAATGCAGCAGCGTATGTGGCAGCTGGAAGGATGCTTGAGAGTAGACATCCATCACTCTTTTGGTCACCTTGTGCGGCTCATTGCCTTGACCTTCTTTTGGAGGACATAGGCAAACTTGTTTGGGTGGCACCGATTGTAGATGATGCAAGGAGCATCACAAAATATATCTACAATCACCCTTGGGTTCTTAGTTTGATGAGAGAGCATACGCAAGGGAAGGAGTTGGTGAGATCGGGTGCCACAAGGTTTGCAACAATTTTCCTAACGTTGCAAAGCATTTTGGATTCTTTGGGCTCTCTAAGACAAATGTTTGTGAGTCAAGCATGGAATGACTCTTCATATTCAAAGAAGGCCGAAGGAGATAGAATTTCTGCAATAGTCTTCGACCCCTTGTTTGCACAAAAAGCTACAGAGATCGTGAAGGTAACTTCCAAACTTTGATTTTAATTTTAATCTCAAGTTCAATATAAATATATGTTTTTTAATTTAACTTTAAGCCTTTCATTATAAATTTCTAACTTTGATCTTTTTGTATTTTTAATCTAGGTGTCGGAGCCCTTGGTTAGAGTCCTCCGCTTGGTAGATGGGGATGAAAACCCAATGGGATACATTTATGAGGCCATGGATAGGGCCAAGGAGGCCATCAAAAGTTATTACAAGGGGGACAGCCTCAAATTTGATCCCATATGGGAGATTGTTGATAAGAGGTGGAACAATCAACTCCACCAACCCATCCATGCAGCAGGGTACTTCCTCAACCCTTCTTTTCTCTTCTCAGAGAGCTTCTCTGATCCTAATGGAGAGGTTATGGAGGGGCTCACAACATGCATTCAGAGGATGGAACCTGAGGTTGCAGTGAGAGACCTCATCGTCAGGGAGATGGATATATATAGGGAGGCAACTGGTAATCTCTTTTCTTCAGAGTTGGCTGTTAGAGGAAGAACCACTTTGCCACCAGGTATAAAATTCAGAGTCTTTAAATTTTAAGTTTATTTCACATGCATCTTAGAATTTGATAAAATGTGTTTTGACTTTTGACTTTTGAGTCTTTGACTTTGTTTTCTAACTCTTCAATTTTCTTTTTGTTTTTTGCAGATGTTTGGTGGAAAAATTGGGGTGGAAAAACCCCAAATCTACAAAAAATTTCCCTTCGCATTCTATGTCAGCCTTGTAGTGCATCCAATTGTGAGCGCAATTGGAGCTTGTTTGAGTCCATTCACACGAAAAAGAGGAACAAGTTAACACAAAAGCGCCTCAATGACTTGGTCTTTGTGCAATACAACCTTCAGTTGCGCATAAAGAGAGTTGAAGAAAAATCACAGGATCCTATTGACTTAGATGAGATAGATCCTTATAGTGATTGGACAGGGCGAGAGGAGCAGCCTCCATTGTTTAGTGCAGATGAAATCCTTGACTTTGAGAGAGAGGCAATGGAGGATGTGGGTGCATCAGGAGTTGGAGATGTAGGGTTGGATGAGATCCAGCCAGAGCCAGAGCCAGAGCCAGAGCCAGCAGCAGTAGCACCGCAGCCACCACCACTAGCACCACGCACACGTGGCAGGGCTAGAGGACCCACCTCTTCTTCCCTAGCTGTTGCTAGACTAGGGAAGAGGAAAGCCTAGCATGTTGTATTTAGTTGTTGTTTAGAACTTTAGTATTTGCTTCTAGTTCTAGTTTTACTGTTTTCATGTATCAGACTTTCAGGCTTTTAGCCATCCGGATTTCGCATGAGAATGCGATTTTGTAATTAATTTACATTAAAGTCAATCAAAATTAATAGAAAACACTTTTGTACTCATTTATGGATTCATTGGATTCATCTTGTCATTGAATTTTGCAAAAAAATGTGTTTTTAATGAAAATTAAGCAATTTTTTCATTTCCCAAGTTTTTTTGCCGAGTTTTTTCCGAGTTTTTGGCGAGTTTTTAAAAACTCTCCAATTTTTCCCTTGGCGAGTTTTTCCTTGGGGCGAGTTTTCCAACTATGGGCATAAGTGTTACTCTTAGCTAGGTTATTGATTTAACTAGGATAGCTTGTGTTTACTCCTAGGATTCTTTATCCATTATGGGAGGGAGCTTGTGCATTTACTTTGTTAAGTAGATTTATTCCAAGTTTATAGAAATGGTGATAGGTTGTCTCTAGGGTGATAGATTATCCATTGAAGGAAATACCTATGCATAGTTTATGATGGCCTTAAGTCAAATCGGCCCTGAGTAGTGTATGTGATAGAATGACCTTCATTTGAAGTACTGAATGAGAACACTTTGGCCAAAGTAGTGTGATTGCCTCTAGATCCGCTGTTAGTTCACCGTGGTTTAGTATTACATGCTAGTCCTAGATTGTGGGTTTACAAGTTCAAGTTATGTAGGACACGACACTATGCTCAATTGGTTGTCGTTATCTGGTTACTCTACCAATCTCTTCGTTGAAGGGAAGGACCATCTATCGAATGATAGATGTGCGGGGGACCGCATATGAGTACGTGGTTGGCAGAAAAGTGCTTGAGTGATGCTTCTCCTCCACAGCAGGTGACAAAAGACCAATATTTGAAAGGAAGGATCCTGGACCATCTATAAGTTATTTGTTCTAAAGCTCGTTTGAGCTATGTATGTAATTGTATGCATTCTTGTATTATTGTAACTTGTGAAATTATTGTAATGATATGGAATCCTTATTGTATATTGTTATGGCATCTTTGTTCGCATATTTTCAATAAAGAAAAGAAATTTTTTATTGCAATGGCTTTTTACATAGTTTATTTACTCGCACAAATTTTTACTTCAATGAAGGGTCGGCATGTAACACTATGAATTAAATATACAGAGTTGTATACAAAGATAGAATACTTCCTTCAATAAAAAATGAAATACAAAGCTTGCAATAATTACCAAATTATACTTAACTCACACAACAATTAAACATGAAAATTAGAAGACTCTTTGAGTTTGAACAACAATATTAGCAGCAAGTAGGCATACAATTTTTATAAGAAAATTATTAGAAAATTAATTGCAAATGGCACTTATTTATAATGGTCTACAAAGCATTGCATGAAAAATAAATAAAAAGCTAACTAAAACTTCTAAGCATAGTGTGCTTGCACACAAAGCAAGCTCAAAATACAATATCAAATCAGAAATTTAAGATAACTATTATTGAAATAAATTTCCAAAATAGTGATCCAAATATCACATCATGAAATAAGATATCTAAAAATAGCACACCATGAATAGAAAAAATCTCAAAAAGCACATCCAGCCTAAAATAGAGGTAACTAAGAACAGCTATTCGGCAACCCCACTTGATGGTCTTGGTGCAGAAGCAGCACCTTGGATATTCTGAAGAAATTCATTAACTCTAGATTCATCTAGCACTATTGTTGAATCCATCTAAACAATCTACATTTGTAGCACATATCCAACCTCTAATGCTGATGCTTCTAACTATGTCAACTTTTATGTATACATTCACTGATCAGAATAGCCAAATCAAAACACACTCCCTCGCATGCACTAATTAGGTACAACATCCAAGGCCTAAAAACCATCGCCTCCTCTTGTCTTGTAACCTAATTAAGAAAGGTTATCATGATAGAAAATTCATCCTTGAATTCACCTTTCTTTAGTATCTTGGGCATTCATGATTTCTTTTCCTTGAGCCAACATTGCCTATATGTTTTTAACCTATGTTACCGGGTTCTTCATTTTAGCCCGCCGAACCGGCCAAAATACATGTGGGTTCTGGTTCAGGTTCGGTCCTTCTATGGGTTCGCTTGGGTTCTCCATTTGCTACCCGGGTTCTCTGTGGGTCCTTCTGTGAAGGACCCACAAAGAGCCCGGGTAGCAAATGGAGAACCCTGGCCAAACCCGTGGAGAACCCAGAAGGGCCCAAGCGGACCCACGTCATCCAGCCCAAAAAAAGGAAAAAACTCAACTTAAAAACATAAAATAAAACCCTAAAAGTGCCCAAATTTCCTTATATTGACTTGGCCAACCAAATGAGGCTCATTTTGCAAACTAGTTCAAATGAAATTGAACCAATTGAGGACCACGACCTTGATGCTTTTGATGAAGACGAATTTGAAGAATACTGAATTAAATATTGTCTTGATTGTAATTTGAATTTTCAATGTGTAATGACATTTTAAGACTTGAGTATTTACTATTTAGTAATTTACTATTTACATTTTTGCAAATTATGAATATGATTATATGAGGTATTACCATATGGCGTATTTCGTTGTTTCAATATTCTATGGCATTATGATTATATGATTATAATTTTGAGCATGCTTATGAGTCTATGGAATTATGTTTATAATTTAATAATTTATAAATTATATATTTATACTCCCGTACCCGTACCCATACCCTAGGAAAAAAAAAGTTGTCGTACCGGCATACCCGAACCCGAACCCGCATCAGAATCCATACCCGAACCGGCAACTAAGTTTTTAACAAGCAAGAACACTCCTATTCCGCACTTTTTAACACTCTTCAATATCAACTCCTTGGGTTTGATAAGGTGGCAAAGTGAAAGTAGTCTCTATTGCTTCCATATCAAGTTTGCAAAGAACTTGACCACTCACTGATCTTATTTCTCGCTTTTCAGGATAACAGAGTTTTACACATGCAAGAATGAACTCATGAATTTGGATGGAAACCAAGAAAGAAACTACTTCAATAAGAAAGCTATCCAGTACCCTCTTTGCCAATTTGTTTCCATTTTTAATTTCTCATCCAAGTTCAACTCTTCAACATTTACATGGCACAAATTGGTTTCTTTGATTTTAGGAAATTCATTGACTAAACCCAATGAAACATCCATTGTTTGACATTGGGACTGTAGTTTGAAGACCTAGGGTTTGATGGAAAGCTACTGTTTTTGTCTTTTAGTAGATGCAATTATTGACCAAAAACTCTAACAACACTCTGGCAAAACTGTTGTATTGATGACAGTTATCAAACCCTCTGAAAATCAATCATAAAAAGAAGAAACAAATCTGAGTCAAAGTTCAATATGGTTACTGTTATAATACTGATATTATTTTGCCAGTTTGCTGAAATGATGATTGAACTCTAGACAATTCTGAAGCAGCAGAATAATGGAATTTTTGATGTAAAATTATAAATGAATTCAAACCTTTGGCACTATATGAAGATTGAAAAATCTGAGTTTTGGAGGTGAAAAAATCTGCTGGATAATGGGAAAATATCGCTGAAAACTGATGAAGATCACTGCAATGATGAAAAATATTCAGCTGAAACTACTGTTGTTAATTGAACACCTATCTAACCTTCAGAAAAATGAATCAATGAAGAATGAGAATGGAACAATGAAGATCTGTATATGAACAACCATAAGCTGGTTCTGTGTTCTTTTTCCTTTAGAAGTGCACCTATATATACTATATAGAGCAATCTATTTTTCCTTCTGTTTTTTATGAAAGTCTGAGTTTCTTCTTCACAAAGTGTGCCTATTTATGGATGATGTTTCTTTTGATTTAGAAACATACCACTCCTTAGTGTAAAGACGTGTCTTTATGCACTTTACACTCATACATATTTCTAAAATAAAAAAACCTAGTCAGCCTGTTAAATGGTGTGTGCTTGTGTATACCACTGCAAACTTTGAACTTGGAAATTTTTGTGTTGGTCTTCAATGCACTGCTCTCCATTCTATATGATTGCACAATTTGTTTTGTGAAAACAATATCCTCCATGATATGGCACACTCATTTCTAAACATCTGCCATTTGAACTTTATGAAAATCTAGTCGGTCTTTTATGCAGTGCCCATCATTGTATGTAACTGCAATTTTTCTTATGATTTTTCATATCCTCTCTCTATCATGTATACACTCATATGAACACCAATAATCTTTAACGTTTTGAAAACCTGTCTACTTTACCAATGGTGTGCACCTCAATATAGGCTTGTGTAGAGTTGGAAGTTGCCTACTTTTCAATTTCTCCTTTATGTTGAGCACTTAATTTATCATCCATTCCAGTAATATGTTGTAGGATTCATTAAAAAATTTCCTTGAGCCTATTACCTTCACCATGTCACTAAGTTATTCCTTTTATCTGCCTCAAGCAAGTTTCAAACCCCAACTTCAACCTCTTTCTGGCTGGACTCTACTGCAAACGCCCAGAGTATGCTCAGTGCAGTGCATGTTATAGTAACATTACAGTGGCTTATGGCGGATAGCAATTTACTTTATTTAGATAATAATGCGGAGTTTAATCGTTCCGCCAAACCACTTCATTGATTTCGATACCAATATTTTAAAATCCTTCGAGATGGGATGCCTAACGGTGATATTCGCTTTGTTTTCGTACATTCCACGATCACAGCTGGTTTTATATTTTTCCTAGTATTGGTAATACATTGCGATAAAAAAAGCGCATTTCAAAAATTCTATCTGACTGCCATAGGGTTGAAAAACCCAACAGGGGCATGATTGAGGTAGGCTCCCAAATAGTCCCAACCTATTCCTCTATCCTAAATACAAGTTCAGTCCCAATCTTCTACACAGAAGATTTGAATCCAGATTCTACACTTACAATGAGCACCTAAAGATCAACATGTTCATGTTCTAAATATCTGAAACCCGTATAATCAAAGGATATGATTGCAATTGTCAGGTCTCCACTCCAATCCTGGAGGCATCCGCTATTTATGATTTTTCCAGTCTGCATTTCAAAATATTCTGAGCAACTTTCATTTCCAAAGTAACTGGATGCTATCACAACTCTATCATTCTATCATTGTACCTGACCAAAGAGCTCCAATTTTTGTTGTATTGGTCTATAATACTTCTTTATTGGCTTCCAACTTGTCAACTGCCAAATCAGGAACATTTTCTTCACCCTTTCATCCCATCTAAGCATCTGTCTTTCCTAGCATAGTTTCTTTTCTATACAAAAAAGCTTAGTATTTTTTTTTAGGGAATGAGCATACTTTATCCTAAGCAAAAATTTATTTAGATAAGACAAACATATATATTGTTGTATTCTTATCTAGGAAGGTTAAAGCTAGTCCTAAGTTCATCTTTCTTCTATTCATTTTGGTGAATGTAACATGCTCCTATTCTTTTCATTATTTATTGTTTTATTCTTATCTAGAGAGGTTAAAGATATCGTACTTCCATCTAATCTTAAGTTCATATTTTCTTCCTTTCATTTTGGTGAACCTAACACTCTCCATTCCTTTCTCTGTTTCATATATATTTAACAAAATCAGCACTACTCTATCTTTCTCAATTTCTCATCTTAACACACTTTTTTCTTCAAATGAATATATTTATTCCCCTTCTCTTACTCTCTGATTGGAAAACCAAATTATTGCATGTTTTTCTTTCCCTCCTTCTAGTCTAGATGAATGTGGTGTAATGTTATCTTCATTTCTTTGTCATGTTAGCATGCTATTAACAAAAGACCAATGGTCTCTTCTGCCCTTATAATTTGTTTTGAAATGAAAAAAGCTGCATCTCTTCTCCCTTCCTTTCTATTACTTTGAATGAACATATCATACTTCTAGTGTTGGGATTTTATATTACATCTGTAGCTGGTCTTAGGTTAGTATTAAATAAATAAATATTACAGATGTTTATAATAAATAAATAAGTTAGATTGTTAGTTGCAAGTAATTCTTGAAGGTTAGTTATCGGGTAGTACAAGAAAGGAAGAATTTTATAAAGCTAATATAATTTTTTTTGTAATATACCAATGACTTATAATATAGTTTATTAAACTCATGATCTCTCAAGGTGCATATGCTAAGGGTTAGATCATGACTCTATTTCACAGTAGGTCAGACGCATTGTGTGGGTAAGTAGTGAAACAAGACGGATAGTTGTGTAATTATATACTTATATATTACACAGTAGATATATCTTTATGGCATTATGGACAATGCAGTTTCATTTGAGAAAGCATGCCAACAGCCAAACTATGGGATTTCAATCACATGATGAGTGACAAAAGTAACCATATATCAACTTTATTTGACATTAAGCCTAGAGGTCTATGTAGTATTGTAAGGAAAAAATAAATTATATTAATGGCTCCAAATGGAAAAAGTAGCTCAATGGGACTCTCAAGTACATCATCCACCAATACTAGGGAGACAAAAATGAGTCCCTAATTTTAAAAAGAAATAAAAGTCTATAAGTTAAAATCTATAAATATAACAAAAAAAGAACCAAGTGACTGTCTGTGAAGTGAGTTTATTGTCACCAATGCTTGAATGTTAGCCATTGATTGGGTTATAAACTTATATGGCTTAGCATTTTTTACTGTGTCAGGGTATATGTGGAAGGAACACGACACTTTTGTGAATTAACTTGAGCATGTGTGGTTACAAAATGGAAATTGCTGCCTTCTAAACCATCATTTCATGCCTCTCTAGCTGTTGAACTTTAGAGGGAATGTGATTTCGTTGTACCTACTAACAAGAAAGCTAGTTACTAGACGAATTGACCCTTCTGGAGGATTTCTAGAAACCAAATTCATGACATTCAACCAAATTATTTAGTAGATAATTCAAAATTTGCCTTGCCTTATATTGGGGGCTCATAATCACGAGTCAAAAAACAGTGCATGCTAACCACTAGTTTCATTTTGGTTGATTTTGTGCATAAAATTTAGTAATTCCTATAGGACCACTTAGGAAATTTTGTTTGCTAACTACAAAATCAGCCTTGTTATCAATTTTGGTTTTATAATTGTTAAATTTGGGCCACAAGAAATTGTTCTTGTTGTTAAGTTAGTAATTGTAATGTGAACTAGCTTTCGTATCTTCATGTTGTATGCCAGTCCTCCTTGAGAGGATTTTTGACTTATTTGACTTTATAAGTTATCAAACGATCTTTGCCACTTTTAATTAGAAGTGGAAAAATGAAAATCTGAAGGATTTATCTGATATAACCATGATTCTTTGAAATGCTTTAGTCATGGTCATTTTGATGTGTTTCCATTTTGAACTTGTACTATAGTATCTAGAGTCTCATTGGGATTCCGACATATGGTGTTGGTTGGCAAGAGTGTGGGATATTACTAAGCCACAATTTTTATCTTAAATTTGTCACTCCTCAAGAGATTTTACCTTTGTGGGACATTAAACGAAACTGAACTCAATTCCAGATAGGATATTCCATCTCTTAGTTGTGATTTTTATTTGGTCGCATATGGCTTTGGTTGGCATGAGTGTGGGATATTACTAAGCCACAATTTTTATCTTACATTTGTCACTTTTCAAGAGATTTTATCTTTGTGGGGCATTAAATGAAACTGAAGTGAATTCCAATTAGGATATTACATCTCTTAATTGTGATTTTTATTTGGTTAAACTAATGGTGGTTGGAAATTGGGCCCCTGCCCCAAGAAAACACATGAGAAATCCTCAAAAATAATCATAAAATGCCATATATTTGAATTAGGGTTTAAGGTCACCAAGAAGCCAGTTCAACACTGTATGACACAGAAAAAAAAGAAAAACTAACAACTAATCGATCAATGTATTGAGGCAGCTAACCATTAAAAGAAGAGAGTTTCTAAGGCTAGGCAGGCCTATTGGCAACTTAAAAGTATAAAACAAACAAACTAAGAGACAAATAAATCCTCAAGGGTAATCAACAACCTACAAATCCCCTGCCAAAGTCTGCAATATCCAGGCCCACACCCTTCTTACAAATGCCAAAGAACTCCTCTGCTAAAGTGGGGAGTGTCATTTCTTGCAGCACAAACTCCTTGTGAATGCTCTAGAGAGCTCTTATAATAGGAACTCACCTCTTTGCTTATGCAGCACCAGAGGGGGAGAGTGCCTCAGAGGATTCCACTTGCTAGGAGGAAGATGCATAATTCAGGTGGCCTGGGGATGGGGCAATTGCCTTTGACATGATTCAAGAAGAAATCTGGGATGACCTTCCTAGAAAGCCATCAAAGATTACCTTTATGGGATGCAAATAATCAAAGAACTCCTTTATTTATTGCTTCAAAGCCTCTAAATTTTCCTCCAAAAGATTCATCTTTTCCCTTAGCTCAAGTGTAGAACCCTCGAAACTACCATATGTTTAGCATCTACATCCTGTACATTCAACAAAACATAGTTAAGGAGTTCAAATGCCTCTCCACATGACTCATCTGCAAAAACTCTTGATAACTTCATGAATCTCTGAAGATGGGTGTTTGTGTGACAAAATTTTATTTCTTATTTCTGAGCATACAGATTTCAGGGCTTTTAAGTCAAAGATGTTGATTCTTCCTTCAAATCTTTGGTTGAAACAAAGCTGCTAGGGATAATTGGAAGCCACTGATGAATACTGTTGATGTGGCAGAATTACCTCTAGCAACATGGATGGTAAATAGAACTACCACATCCAAAAGAGAGATGGTGGAAGAGAAACACAATGAATTGGAACACTATTTTACATAAAATCAAGCATTAGGAGATCCTTCAGCTTGATGAAGACCACCTCAAGCAATAAATGATTGTAGTGTTTAGTGTATGTAAAAGAGGTTGCTACTACATGTGGAGAAGCATAAAATCCTAAGATAAAAAGTTGGGAACTTCTATTTGAAGATAGGATCTTGCCATAAGTGGGGGACGTGAGGAAGGATCTAGGGGGAAGCTTTCCCTATGATGATGAAATATCCCAAGCTAAAATATCATGCAATTTTTTTTCGATTTCAAGATTCAGTGTGAGCAGGCATTTTGTCAAACAATTGTTTATCTATTGTTCTGAGCTTAAATGCAATGTATTTCCAGTAGACTGAACTTTGTCTTGTGCAAATAAGGCATAATACAATTTCTCTTAGATTTTAGGACATGATATGTTTGTTTTAAGAACACTAACAATGTATTTAATTCCAATTAAAAATTCAGACAATCAAATTATCGCAAGGTGCTAAAGACTGTAAATAGTTCCAGGAATAAAATATTTCAGTATTATGTTGACTTGCTGGAAATGTTTACACAGAAGTAAAGAACACAATATGGCTGACCTTTAATTCACTGGCTGCGACTCCTCTAAGAATCCATGGCGGTGCTATAGTATAGACACTGTAGCTTAATTTCCACAAATTTCCTGTATGGTTTTTTACTATATACAACGGTTCTACCTATAGCAAATAAGGAATGGCTGCTAAAATAATGAAAGGCAGCTAGAAGGACCCACAATTCCTTAGACCAATCCAAGCTGCTTGGTCACTTACTTTAACATCCAACGGTATTGATCTTTGACTCCTGAACATTCCCCAAGTGGCGGCAGCACATTGAAGTAATGTCAGACCTTTGATATTCAAACTCCCAATATCCTTGATTGTGATTTCTAATCAATTTAAAATACTCGACCTCTTCAATATTCGCACCTTTTTGTATGGACGGCTCCAATAAATTAATCCGATGAGCATTTCGATGGCTAGAAGGGGGAAAGGCATCTCCTTTGATGAGTTAAAATTCTTCACACAACAGCTCCTTTTCTTATTCTATGATTTGGGGCCTTTGGAAGATGGTGGTGATAAATATCCATGACAGCTCCCAATGGATAATAATGATATCAGCCCTCCTTTCCCTTGCGTAGCCATTTTCAAAGAGATAATACTAAGCTTCAATCACTTTTCAAAGCACCGGTCACTTGGAATATTAAACTACGACTCCCAATACTTTTGAACCTAGCAGACACTCAAGCATAAATTCTCCTTGTATTAATAGTTAACCCTCTTCTGGAAATATTTGAGTCCTTTGCGATCCACACAACAGTAAAGTACATTGGATATCCAGGCCACCATTATGAATAATAAAAAACTTGACCTATTCAATACCTGGAAAGGTATTGTTATCTCCTAACAGCTAATGAAAGATTTATTTTTATTAATTTTTGAAAACTTTGCAACTTATCACAAACCCAAAATTCGTTTTTGCACAAGACCCCACGAATTTCAAAAACTCTGCAATGATATAATCCACGCGAAACCTGGATGATTCCGCCTATAAAAGGATTTGGGTTTTCATCCAATCTTGAAAACCCGAGGGTTTCCATCCTCAAGCTCCTGAAAACCAAGTTCTCCAAAAACCAATTAAAAACCAAGCCTAATCTGAAAATGAGCTTCCCAAAACCTTTTATTCATTTTATTGTAACTCCCCTTTTCCTTTCTTGAAACTCCATATTTACTTTATAATTTTTACTCTTTATTTCACCCAAAAAGTGACTTTTAATAAAATATTTAACTTTTCCGGCTATAAGTCACCTTTTTACAAAATAATTAAAATAATTAATTTAAGTTGTCTTTTACATTAAGTTTTTTTTGACAACTTAATTAATTATTTAATTATTAAAATATTTACGTATCAACAAAGTACAAAAACCTAATTGGAAGCAACAATTGAAAGTGCCAAAACACACTGGAGCTCCTCAAACAACATATAACCCCTCTGATACACTCACTGTTGCCAAAAAACCCAATAGCTACAATCAATGCTGACATGATCGAAAATGTGGATATTATAGTCCTTCCTCCCCAAAGATTGTTTGTCCTCAAGCAATGCCAAGGCAGCCTCAATAACAACTAGTTGAAATAAACTGAACCCAAGTGTGATACTAGGATCCCAAATCAACCTCTAAAAGTATCCACCATGTTGTCACTACGCTAATTTAAATAAAACTGTTGACTCATCATGCCCAAACCATGCTCTCCTCTCTTGTGACCCCGAAATGTAAACATCACCAATACCCAAACGGAGATACTTGCGAGGGCTAAAATCTATATCATGAAAATTCCCCTGCCAAGGTGCCATAGTAAGGCCCACATCTGCAATCCAATTGCCTAACACGATCTGGACAATAGTAAATATAATCTGCTCATCATCCAAGAATAACCCTCAACATATCTCCTCACGGAGTCCCAAAAGTGATGCCAATGAGTCCCTAACCGGAATCTGATAAGGAAGAGAACAACAATGTCGTCCCTAGAATCATACATCATGAATATACCTTCCTGATCATAGACTGATAATCCCTCACCCACACTTAATCTCCAAGTGTCAACAAGCCCCTATCGAGCACACCAACTCATCCAATCGACTACAATCATCACAGTTACTGTTGCCTAATTTTCACCCTCAGGCTCAATCAGGCATAATATCATGTGACCGAGGTTCGAGAGGGCCAAATGGAACATTTGCACAAGGGAAAAAATCATGAATCTGGTGCTAGGTCACAAGGAACTTAGTGAAGAAGTCTTCCTTGTTCAGGTTCGGCATGAAAATCTTCTAAGGATAGAATCGCCAAGACCCCAGGAATGTCACGGTGAGTGGAATTCACCTACAGGTCCCTATCGGCAAGACATCGATCATCGTCCCGGCGACAAAAAGATATTCATTTCGGTGGAAGTTCTTTTCTTCGGAGAGAAGTCTAGACGAATGCATTGGGTCTCGCCGATAGGATGCCTTCGGCGTATGTAAGTGGGCTTTGACAAGAGGTCTCACCGAAGGAAGGTGGTCTCCCCAACTCTAAAGGTTTCGGCGTGAGATGTCTATTGGCACAAGCTCTCAACGACTTGGTGAAGTCTCAGCGAAAAGGAATGTTATTGCCAAAGGTCTCCCCGACTTGCTCGTGGTTTCGGCCAAAGTTGGTGCCTTTGCCAGAATGTCTTGGCGAGGGCATTATGTCTCGCCGACAGGGAAGGGATGCTTTCGGCAAAGAGAGAGGGCTTCGCTAGGAGGTCTTAGCGAAGGCGAAAGTCTCGCCGAAAGGAAGGGAGGAGGCCTTGATATGTTTGTCTTCGGCAGGAGTCCGGCCGACACAAAGAACCCCTCGGTATGACTAACGGACTTCACCGGGATGTCTCCCCGACTCGTAATGTCTCGCCGAGATCAGAGCTCGGCAAGAGGCGAAGGGCTCGACAAAAGGTCTCGGCGAACGGGGACGGTCTTTCCGATCAAAGGGAGGCCTCACCAAAGCATGAGGGGGCTCGCCAACAGTTGAAGATATCGCCATGAAGTCCTGCCGACACCGGGAGGTCTTGGCGACATAAAAAGTGTCATCGGCAAAGGTCTCACTGACCAGTGGAGCCTCACAAATGAAAAGAAGTTCGCCAAAAGGAAGGGGTTTCTACGTGATGTCTTGGCGAACTGAGGGGATCTTGCCGACATGGATTAACTTGGGTACAATGTTGTGGTTTCGCCCTGAGGTTTCCCCGAAGTGAAGAAGTCTCCCCGACAATCACTCTTGAAGCGGCGTCGGCAAAAGGGGGCGGGCTTCGGAATAAGGTCATACCGAAGTGTGAGTGTCTCAGCGAAAGGAAAGGAAGCCCGCCGAAGGACAAAGCGTTCGGGGAGTGTCTCAGCGACCCAAGCGTTCGGGGAGTGTCTCAGCGACCCGTTAAATCTCACCGATAAGAAGGCCTTCGGTATAGCATTCCAAGTCGGAGAGAAGTCTCCCCGACTCATGATGTCTTGCCGATAAGTGAGCGACTTGACAGAGGATGGATTCTTCGGCTTAGGTGGTGTTGACGTGGTTTTTGTGACCGCACCAAACAGCAGAACAAAATAGTCCGAAGGCTATTCCGTTCTCTCTTGATCAAAGTATTCCGTGTGCTAAGATTGCGAGATAGATCACACGTTCAACTCCAAGGTTCCGAAATACTTGTTACACCCTCAGTTGGTTGATGTGTATTGCTGTGTTCTTACGAGGGGACTTACATAATTGTTCAGACTTCTTGCAGTTAACAATAGATAGATGATTTTGAAGGGGCTTTTGCGTGTATGAATTGGCAATATAGTTCTTTTTCCTAAAGCTAACCAGAAATGTGCGGAAAGTAAAAGAGTGTAGGGCCTAAGAAACTTATATTCTATCCTAAATGCAAGATATATGGAGCTCAATTTTGGCAGACTTCAACCGAATTTCACCTAGCCTCACGTCGGACAGCCTTAGCAAAATCAGTGCAATCTTCAAAGGGATAGCAAAAGATGTTCAAATTATAATTTGGCATACATACACCATCAGAACGACGCATATAAGTATACAAATCACAATCGAAGTTAAACTTAAGATAATTTCCAATCGACCACGCAAGGCGAACTTATCATCAACAAGTCGCTAGTGGTATGGAATAGAAAGAAGCTTACCTCAATAGAACACCACACATCAAAGTAAACTACTTGCATGAAAATTAAGCTACTTGGATTCGAAAGGAAGAAGAGACCTTTCTAGCTATTCATGACAAGACGAATTCCACCATCAATGAAAAGATCTATTATCATGAAAAGTGTTACACAACAATCTCCACAAAAGTTTTCAAAGGGAAAACTTTCTTTCTTCTCCACTATGCAAAATGTCTACAATGCCCTACTCTCTAGCCTCTAAGCTCTAACTCAACTCTGATTCTAATCTCTATTCCAATCTTCTAATTTCTAATGGATTACAAATGAGGGGGACTCCCCCTTTTATAGCTAGCCCAGTCCCAAAAGACGGCTAGGGTTACAATCAATAGAGTGGCCAGAATCGTGCCACCTCAGCCCTAACCCTAAAAACTGCCAGAATGGGGAGTGGTACATTAAATGAATCAAAGATTCCCACTCACTCCCAAAAATAGTAAAGGAAATAAAGGCCCACAATCAGTCTTCTAGAAGATTCTCGTCCAGCAGTGCGTTCCCGTTCTCCTTCTCTCTGGCTGCAAACACAAACGAACCTACCGAAGTACGCCTCAACTTCCGAATGAAATGGGTGGAACACAATCTAGCTGAAACTCTAATACTGGACTGAATGCTCATGCCTTGTACAAGATTTTCTCCAAGCAACCAAGGAATCTTGCGTGCTCTGAATCAAACGGAGAAAGTAGAAGTGTTCTCGAAATCATCCTGTACGAAGGTCTTAACATCTAAAAAGAAAGGCACCAGCCTACCCCTCAAATTATCAACATTAACTTCATCTGGATTCAACCGCCTGGCAAATATGGCCTCGAAAGTATTCTGAACTCCATCAATGATATTGGCCATAGCCTTATGTATCCTGGCTGAATCCGCTTGTGCAGCGTCGAAGAAACCACGTCCCGTGATCAAGAATACCATCGAGAAATCATATCGGTCATTCTCCTGAATGACACCTCCATCAATCAGCAATCGCAACGGAACATGCCTCAATGCCTCAAGACGCTGAATTACTTTACTCTGATAAATAGAAGCATCACCCCAAGCATGATCAACCGCCTCCATCCGTGCCAAAATACTAGAGGCCTGCTGAAAAGAAAAAGCAAGGTCTTCCATAAACTTCTCTGTCTCAGCACGAATTCCTGTGACCCACTTATCTACTTCCTGTGCCATTTTTCCTAACTCCATCAAGCCACTGATTGACTCTCTAGGTATCTCTGCTGGAGGCTCAATCACTGGAATCTCCTGCCCTCGAGAACGAGACAACTGTTGTACATATCCAACCAAGGCCTTGTGTTCTCTTTTCAATCTTTTATACTTTCCTTCCTTCTTGAATAACCTATCTTTGAGGGCAGGTAGGAGTTATCACACTCCTCTACAATCTGGCGCACTGGGGCATCCTAAATCCAAAAGTCGTGGACCAGCACCTCAGTTCGCTTCATTTCTGGCCACAATCAACTTGAGGCGGCAACGGAAGAGGCGCAGAGCCATCCCTTCGGGATATTTTCAAAAATTTCTTGCCTTCTCTCGCGGGAGGGCAGGATCCGTTTCAAAAAATTCTTCCATCTCAATCATGATCACCCCTCACCGGGCTTCTCATCTATTCAACTCCTGCAATATCGCATCAGATATCGTATTGTTGTTGCCTCTCACCTCTCTAACTTGCTCAACCTCTACATCATTCTGGCGAGGCTCATCAGTCCTCAAGTGGCTGAGTGTTCCTGAAACTATATCATCATCATCATGGCCTCTAACTCTGAAACTGAGGGTCAGTAATAGTCCCCTCATCATCCTGCTGATCAACCCTAATAGGTGCGTTGACGCTCTGGCCAACCGATTCTCTCCGTGGAGGCTGATTATTATCCTGTACCACTTGCACCTGATTCAATACATTCCTCTGATCAGCAAATAAAGAAACCTCCTGTATACTTGGAGAACGTGTCTCCAATGGTGTGGGCGTTTCAACTGCAACTCGTGGAGGTTCTGGCTGAGTAGGCTCCTATCGAACTAGCTCTTTCCTTTTGGACTCTGGACCTCGTGTGATCTGCTTCTTCCTGCCTGTGGTGGGTGTCCTGTGATCTCCCATCAAATTGTAAGTCAAAGCAATTGACCTACTCTTCAACTTGCTTACACGCCTATCAACCCATGCCCTAGTGAAAGTCAGGACCGGGATAGAAAGTGTGTCCAAATCTGCAACCTCTGGTTCTGACCAATCTGGGAGCGGAAGTGGAGTATCTCTCACTGCTGCATAATTAGGATGGACAACGTTCATATCCTCATTCACCTAGTCTGGAACCGGAACAACTTCACACTCCCTGATCAAAGTAATTGGCAACCGAGAGAACATCCTTTTCCTGACTTCAATCTCATCCACTGCATCAACCAATAGTCCTCAATATTTGCCTTATGTTTAAATTCTTCTGACAGTACCCATTTGATGTTGTGATGAGGATCATAGTGCTGTCGGCTAGTGTGATATGAGAAATGATAAAACTGAAGCTCACTTTCAGCCTCTCTAGCTGCCTGCATCGAGGGACACACTTCATCCGAGTTGCCCATGACAATTGGGAATTCAATCCCTCCCTTCTTTTTCTTTTGAATCTTATCATAGGCGAGCAATTGCCTAGATATCTCTAACATCAATATTCTATCGGTCGGGTACTTAGGCAGCCTATACGGATATGATGAAAAACCTTGCAGCCTAATGTAAGAAAACCTTGGAAACTGTATAAACCAGCACCCATACCTTTCAATCAACTCTTGGGCCTCCCTCGAGATTCTGTGGTGTAACCGCTCCTGAAGCAATCTCGTGATGTGCATGGTGAAGGCATCGTTGACACGCTTGTAGTGGGTGGTACTCGCCAGGTGCAACTGTGGACAAGCGTCATAGATCTTGAATTGATGAGAGCCACAACCAACAGGCTCTTTGTAAGAGATCCCTCTGTATTTCGTCATACGAGCCAACATATAGATGATGTAAGAGCTCATGTAAAATGTCTTCGTTCTTCTCAGGCTCAAGAGCTATTCATGCAAATTATCACTAATCATCTCGGCCCAATTGACGTAATCCTTCCCTTCCAGCACGAGGTTGATGTAGTGAAACATCCAAGGCTCGAAAATAAAGGACTGTGCACAACCACCAACCCTGCTCAGCATCATGATGAGATCACAATATTCTTGCTTCAAGTCCTCCACTATGATCTGCTTCGACAACTTCGTACGAGAAGGCTTGGGAGTGCTCATCCAGTGAGTGTTAATTGTCTCCGTCCATCTCTTGAAAGCAGAAGCGTACATTCGCTCAGCTCGCTCTCTAGATTTGTAAACATGTTCCTGTGCACCGGGATCCCGAAAGCTTCACCAATGGCTGCCGGAGTAAGATTGGCTAGCACTTGGCCATCTGGTGACATGATTGACCGATGATCCTTCTCATAGTAATTGGCGCACTCCATCATCAGCTCCGAGCATTGAATGGCTGGCGGGAAACCAGCAGCTGCATATAATCCGCTTTGAACAATGTTGTGCGAAGTAGTCGAAGGCCGATGATTTCCAATCCCTAACATCCTGTTCTTGAAGGTCTCTAGGTTGACGGAGCCCAAGTTGGTGTCTGTCAGCTTGCCCAACTTCGAAATGAATTTTGATTCTGGCATGAATGTCTTGCTCAGCTTCTTGATCACAGCCTGTCTGGATGCACCATTGTTATCTTTGCCAGTCGCCCTTGCCTCAGCCATCTGCAAACGATAAACATTCATTAGCCAATTAATTTATAAAATAAAATAAGACATCGTGTAGGGGCTGCAGTCGACTTCAAGAAGCTGCAATAACTTTTCTTATTTGCAAACCTCAGCGTCTTCTTCAATAAATTCGAGCCTCAACACTTAGAAAAGGTTTCTAAGTAAATTTCAGTGACTTCAATCTGCAACTTGAACTTCTATAAATTCGTACTTCCCACCAGCAATCAACAATCAGCCAGCTTGCACTTTTAAAACTCTCAGCAACCTCACTTCAAGGCGTCCTTCTTAGCATTAGCAACTTCAAACTTTAGCAATGAATCAAGCTTCAACCACAACACTAGCAAAGTCGTACCTCTTTGACTTCAGATTTTCAAGGCTCAGCAACAAGCTCAAGTCGTACCAGCATACTTCTAAGTGCGCCTTCCAAAAATCTCAATCCTCAACAACTTTGAACTTCTGCAAACTCTAGTCTTCAACAACTCACTGCAATGTCAAACTCAGAGCAAATAGAATTCTCCAGCTGTGAAAAACAAGTAAGAGACTTCTCAATTTTATAGCCCAAAATTGAATTCTAGAAGGAGTCAATTTTAGCCAGTGCATTAAACTTCCACTACACTTCAAGAATTCGAATTTTCCCTCTCTGGTATTTCTGACACTTGTCTCTCGACATCAGGAATCTTGTTCTTCTAGAAACTCGACTTTGATTGGCATCTTTGAATTTATTTTCGAAAAATTTAATTTAAATTCATCCTTTTAATTAACCAGCCGGAGCTCTGTCACTTGAATTCGAATTTAACTTCTCATCAGCTCTGGAAAATTCATCATCGAAGAATTCAAAATCATCTAGGCAACTCACTTCAAATTCGAATCACTCGGAGAAATTCACTCTGAAAACACATTTTATTCATCTTGCCTTAGAGAATTTTAAATTTTCCCTTAGGAAAATTCACAATTTGAGCACTGATCAAATTCTTCACTGAAAAAGTGTTGGCGAAGTGCGGAAGACATGGAAATCCATCTATCATCGCGAATGTTCAATACCCAGAAGAGAATTTTCTTCAGAACGCTTCGGATCCATGGGTACCCAACGAACGGGTTCATTTAATTTTTAAATTTTGAACCTTAGAAAATATTATTTCATCAAATTGAATCCATTCTTCGCCTGTGATCATCCTGTGTTGCTTTCACTTGAGGAATTTGAATCCATCCTGTATTATCAACATTCTCTGACTCCATCACTGAGAAATTTTGCCGGTGCTCCACGAAGGAAAATTTCACCACCCTGAGCTCCAGGCGTATTTTCTAAGGGAGAAAATATTTTTTCCTTAGAAACTTTTAAATCATCTCGCACTTTGAGAATTTTCCTTAGAAAATTTTGGTTCATTCGCTAGTGGTGGAAATTTTATCAACTTCATTTGGAAAATTTTTATCCATGCCTAGCACATTTTATTTCTCACTCACCACTTGCATTTTACTTCACACTATGAAAATACTCATTTGAAGCCCCAACGCCTTAGAAAAATTCCCATCACTCATCTTATACTTTATTTCATACTTAAGGCGCATAGCACACTGGGGAGAAAATCACGCCTTAGAAATTTATTTCCACCACCTCACAAGCCTTAAAAAAAAATCTTGAACACTTACCACCTTGGGCGCAAATAGCATTTGAAGAGGATATTGCCACACCTAGGGAAATATTTTCAACACTCTTTAGCACTCACCACCCTTGGCGCATTTAACACTTGAGGAGGAAATTCAAAATCATGCCTAGCACTCACCCTTCCTCTACCACGCCTTGAAGTATTCACTTACCTTTTACCTTATTTACCACCTTATCTTCACCTTTTACACCTTCAACTTGGGTGCATTTAGGCATGCAAGGAGGATGACTCTTCAACTTCACCTTTTTGTCTTGACCTCTTTTGGGCACATTTTCATGTAGGTGAGGGATAAAAACCCTGACTTATTGACTTGTTTTCATCTTGGGCGCATTTTGGCCTTGATGGAGGATAAAAAGCTTTGACTCCTTTGACCTCTTTCAAACTTGGCGCATTTCACCCCAACTGCAGGATGGGCGCATTTAGAGGGGTGAGGAGGATATTCACACTTAGAAAATTTTCAACTTTCCTTCCTCAAGTTGGGCGCATTTTACTATGCCTATAGGATAAAAATCGTTGACTTTTCTTTGACTTTTGCACCTTGGGCGCATTTAGCCCCTGATGAAGGATAAACTTCATACTTAGAATTTTTTTGTGCTTGGCATTGCCTTGAAGGCGCATTTAGGCTAGGCAGAAGGATGAAAAGGCATTGACTTGCTTTGACTTTCTCTAGCTTGGGCGCATTCTGCCATGGCTACTGGATGAAGTTCCAGACTTAGAATTTTTTATGCTTTCTCCAGCTTTCATGCCCTACTATTTATAGTAAGCCTTCTGAATTTGCATTTCTGAGGCTCGGAACGACTTGAAATTTTAAACATAGCATCCTCATGACCTTGTTGTCCTGTCGACACTGCTATTTTTAGCCGGCCTGCTATTTTTAGCCCATTTCTGAAGATGATTTACCATAAATAGCCAATGCTTGCTTCTGATAGCTCTACTGCTCCGATTAACTTGAAATTTGAATGAGGCGCTCCTCACCACGTGACCTGCCCGCTGGCATCAACGCATGCACCTGACTTGCTATTTTTAGCCTGTTTCCAAAATGACTTACTATAAATAGTAAGTGCTCCGTTTGACTTGAAATTTTACCAACAGATAGCCTTGAAGGATGCTGATCGCAATGGTTTACACCGGTTTTCGAAAATTCTGACTTTTTACCCTTCTTTTCAGGTCCCGAAGTTGGAAACCCTAATTTGCTCTGCATGCGATCAAATGATCTCTGTTTGCCTTCGTTTCACGATTGCGAGCTTGTGATTGAATCTGAAGCGCCGACGCACCTGCTAAAAATAGTAAGTTCCCATCAGTGATTATCTCCGCTTGCATGTCACACCATCGCGAAGCTCTCAAAACCCACCAGAATCATCCGACATGCAAAGAAACCCCGACATGCAAACCTCTAAAAATAGCCTCTAAGATCAATTAAAGTTGTCGCCTTGTCTTGCATGTTATACCACCGCTGGGTCTCAAAACCCGTAAGGAATATCCGCATATGCAAAGAAAAACTCGCATCGAACCCGAAATTTGTTCGACTGCTAAAAATAGTAAGTTGTCTGTTTTCGCTCAAATTTTGCACGTGAGTAGCCTGATATGCTCTGAATGCTGTGTGATTGTTGGAATCTCAGAAATGCTGATGAATTGCCTGTAATTTCACACTTACTAAAAATAGTAAGTACCTCAGAATCTGATGAAAACTTGCTGAGAGCCTGCCGGAAGCACACTGACAACAACGTTGAGCTCAATTTTCAATTAATTCACTTCATTCGACCTCTGACTGACCAGGAAAGATGAAACCCTAATTTTCAGACTTGGCCAAATCTTCATGTTAAGCTCAAAGACGGGCACAATTCTCGAAAGGCAGACATCGGAAAAGAGACAGAGAGAGAGAGAGAAGAACCCAAGCCAAAAGATCCGAACGGAGCAAAAATTTAGGGGGTCCCCATTTTGAATGGGGCGATGTGTGAAAAGGTCACAACAGGTGGGTGCCTTCGGCAGGATGTCTTACTGACATCATGTGGTCTCAGCGATAGAAGCGGGTATTGGCACAACATTTGATCCTCGCTATGGTGTCTTCCCGACTCCATGATGTCTTGGCGAAGGGAATGCGGAGCTCGGTAAGGTAAAATGCATTCGGGGAGACACTGATGGTATCTCGCCAATAGTAAAGTGAACAGCTCGGCAGAAAGTGAGGACCTCGGTGTAAGGTCTGGGCGATAGAGGAAAGTCATGCTGAAATGAAAGACCCTCGCCAAAGCAAAGCGCCTTTGGTATGATGTCTGGCCAACAGGCCAAAGTCTCAGCGAATAGAGGAGAGCTCGGGCAGACAGGAGTTCGCTATGAAGTCTCAGCGACCGGCGATGTCTCCCCGACTGAAGAGAAAGTAGCTCATCCCCAAAAGATAAGGAGCCAGGCGGGAGGTCTGGCTGACAGGCCAATGTCTCCCCGATAGCAAAGGGTCTCGCTGGGTGTCTTGCCGAATTAAGAGTTTGCCGAAGGAAAAGGAAGTCTACAAGAGGTCTGGGCTAATGGAGGGTGTCTCAGTGACAAAGCCATATATCGGTATGACTGGGGGACCTCGCTATGAAGTCTTCCCGACTAGCAGAGTCTTGCCGAAAGAAATGAAGAGCCCGGTGGAGTGAAATGCGTTCGGGGTGACATCAAGGTGTCTCACCGAGATGCGATTCTGATCAAAGGAGTTTTGACCGCCTACGGGAGTAGGCTCAACCAATCAGAGAAAGCCAAAGCAAGCCGTGGCAGTAGAACCAGGTGCCAAGAGAAGGTGATTAACAGAAGGAAAAGCAACACGAGCTCAGGAGCATTCAAAGCAGCTCGACTGGGAGGAATCTAAAGACGAACACGATACCAAGAAGTGAATGCGGTGGTTGCAAAAAAGATCTGCAGAAGGCTTCTCCGGGAATGTTTCTTCACCGACACACCGACATGGACAGCAGGGATTCAACCGAATGCAGCATTTAATTTTAATCAAAAAATCTAAGGATAGATCTTTCTGAGACCGATATTTTGTAAGCCTTAAGGGGTAGCGATCTTTTCTGTATATAAGGAATTTTTTGCCTTTTTGTAAATAGTTCCGATGTATGCTCTTCTAAAGTCTGTAACCCTTTTTGCAATCCTCTCTCAGACTAGCAGGATTCTGTAACTCAATTTGGAACATAATATACACAATCTACCTTGGTTACTATTGATGGTCCATCATTCTGCCTTCTAATTCCTGTCAAGTATAGTGCATTCTTTTAAGTGATTCATTGAGCTACTTAGTGAAATTTCTCTTTCCTTATAGCTTTTGTTTCATGTCGTGCCTTATCTTGCAGAAGTAGTATCATGTAGGTTACAAACTGTGTTTACTTAATCCTGCACATGAGCTTCCAGTTTGTGAAAATCTGCCTTTCCTTCTTAAAGGCATGTGCATGTCAAACCTGTTTGAATGTGTGATCTATAGGATCTTGTTGTGTAGTCCCATGGCTGTCACCTGTATTCAAGTGTAGCTCGAGTATCTCATTGTTCCTGTCATTTCGGTGCATCACCTTAGTTTAGGTTTAATTTATGTACTCCTTATCCCTTTCCCTTCAAAAAAAAAATCAATAGTTTTAGGTGACACCAAAGGAAGCCAGCCTTCTCCGGAGGTTGACCTCTGCTTACAAGAGACTCACATCTTTAGAGGTCTTCCCATGTTACACTGAGGCGTTGAACATCAGGTTTGACAAGGGTGCAACTTCAGGTGATAACAGTTTCTGGCACGCCCGGTGGGACTCACTGTCGAACAGACAGTTTGGAAATTATATGTCTACTACTGGTTTTTGATATGCAACCAGTAAATTTCAGGCCTTTCAGAGGTAAAATATCAACATATCATGGCGACTCCAACTTCATAACAACTGGTTCCAGCAGCCCAGGTGTTTGCAATTAATAAGGTTTGATCTTTAGGCTTGTTATTCCTCATGTCTTATCTTTGCAATGTCTAGTTATCAGCAATATACTGAGTTTTCACCTCCATTCCATGAGAGTCATGTGTATATGTCCTCCCATCAGCCATACTATACAGAACAACCTGTTGTTTTTGTGTCAAATGACCCAATATCAACAGATTACCAGTATTTTCATCATGCTTTCCACCCTCCCACCCCTTCTCAATTCCCCTCGCAGCATATTAATTCCACTTTGAGCCAGCCTTGTAGCCTCCTGAGTCAATCCCAAAATTCTAACAATGCGAATACCGAGTTGGGTAGCATCCGGGAGATGTTGCTGCAATTTCAAAGGCGGATGTTAGACATAGAAAGGGAAAATGAGTATAATAGGCAACAGAAGGAGCTTGCTTATCAAGCTTATATTCATCAGCAAGAAGTTGAGACACAAAGAGGGTCCCATTTAGTACAAGAATTTCAGCAAAGTCAGTCTAACTCTCCTGAAGAACAAATTTCTCAAATGCCCCAATCAGCTGCTTCCTTTTCAAATCCTTTCTTTGAGGAAGGACTTCACTACACGAGATTCAATGTTCTAGGCTTTGAACAGAATGAAACTTCTGTCGAAAAGAAAGCAGAGGAGGAGAAACTTATTGATCAAGATGATTTAATCCTCTGGGAGAAGATTAAGAATGTGAATCCTTTGCATTTAGCCATTAAGTGTTATCAATTGCAGCAGCAAAGGATTGAGCAGCAAGAGGACACTTGTTCCAAAGAATCCTTGACTGTTCTAACCGATCAGCAAGATCAACAAAGTGAGTCTTCTAATTCTTTAATTAAGCTCCCTAAGTTTGAAATTCCAAATTTTAGGAGTTATCATCTAGTGCAAAAGCCTGCAGTTGAGGAAACTCAGTCCATCATCCCTCAAGAGCAGCCCAATGATCAGGTTGGTTCAGTCATTATGGGGGAGGATAGAATCCCAAATCTGTTACATCTAGCTATGGAGGAATATAGAAGAAAACAGCAGCAAATGATTGAACAGCAAGAAAGCATGGGTGGGCTGCTTGTTGACGATACTAAGCAAGACAATAGGCCCTCAATTCAGGGAGAACAGCATGAGATTCAACCTGATATTATCCGCCAAGGTGGGAACTTTGATGTTTTTGAACATGTTGGGGTTGGAAAAGCTACTGTTGAGTTTTTGGAGGAGGAAGCTAACTTTGATCCTTGTGAAGACTTTAGAAGTAGTTGATAGTCATGATGAACTAGGACAACAGGTTCATGAACTTGAACAAATGCTGAAACATCAGGAGGAGCCTAATGAGCCTGATTTGCAAAGTCATAATTGGTTGGAGGAACTTCCATTTCATTGTATAGAGGGACCTGAGACTTCATCACCACTTGAATTGTTGTCTTCTTGCATTGAAAAAGACAAGCCTGAATCAAAATGTAACTCTTCCAGTGATGATGAGAATTATGAGCAGCTTCCATTCTAGTCTATAAAAGAACCCGAGGTTGATGAATTGATTGAAGATGTGATGGAGGAAGCTATCTCTTTGTTCTCTGTTGAAGAAATAGGTGTTCAGATGGCAATTCATGAGCAAAAGATCAACGAGGAAAGTGCAAGCTTTTCCCTTACTAAAGGCTGCCCTATCAGGCATCTAGCCAAAATGGAAACCAGCAAAGATATCGATACCTTGCTTACACCCAAGCATGAGGACACTGCTCAGGAGGAGCGCACTCAAGTCGCCTTTCAACCTCAAAACGTGAATATTTACATTCCATACGAAAAGGTTAGTAAGCCTGAGTATGTTCTACCAGAGATCTTGCAGCCATCTGTTGAATTGTCATCCATGCTTCATTTCTCTTTAGTTGTTCTCTAGCATGGCAAACATTGTAAATTTTTTAGAAAGGGCAGTTATTTTACCCAACCTGTCAATGGGTTTGTTTGACCAATTTCTTATTGGTTAGTGTAGGGTAGGTTTAGATGTAGTTTATATTCCCTAAGTGCTATTTTCAGCACAGTTAAATAGTTTTCCTTTTGCAGTTTTTCTTGTTTTCAATAAGTTTCCAGGTGATCTGTGTCTCAAGTTACAATGTACAAAGTTGTTCCAAGCCTATTCCTAAATTTTCCCAATGACTCCATGCCCAATGGATAGGCCTAGGCTACTGGTCTTCATGTTTAGCAGGCAAACATCCAGCAAAGGTTGCCATAAATGTTGCCTAATTTTCACCCTCAGGCTCAATTAGGCATAATATCATGTGACTGAGGTTCGAGAGGGCCAAATGGAACATTTGCACAAGGGAAAAAATCATGAATCTAGTGCTAGGTCACAGGGAACTCAGTGAAGAAGTCTTCCTTGTTCAGATTCGACATGAAAATCTTCTAAGGATAGAGTCGCCAAGACCCCAGGAATGTCACGGCAAGTGGAATTCACCTACAGGTCCCTATCGGCAAGACATCGATCATCGTCCCAGCGACAAAAAGATATTCATTTCGGCAGAAGTTCTTTTCTTTGGAGAGAAGTCTTGGCGAATGCATCGGGTCTCGCCGACAAGATGCCTTCGGCGTATGTAAGCGGGCTTCGACAAGAGGTCTCATCGAAGGAAGGTGGTCTCCCCGACTCTAAAGGTTTTGGCGTGAGATGTCTATTGGCACAAGCTCTCACCAACTTGGTGAAGTCTCAGCGAAAAGGAATGTTATCGCCAAACGTCTCCCCGACTTGTTCGTGGTTTCGGCCAAAGTTGGTGCCTTCGCCAGAATGTCTTGGTGAGGGCATTATGTCTCGTTGACAGGGAAGGGATGCTTTCGGCAAAGAGAGAGGGCTTTGCTAGGAGGTCTTAGTGAAGGCGAAAGTCTCGTCGAAAGGAAGGGAGGAGGCTTCGATATGTTTGTCTTCGGCAGGAGTTTGGCCGACACAAAGAACCCCTCGGTATGACTAACGGACTTCACCGGGATGTCTCCCCGACTCGTAATGTCTCGCCGAGATTAGAGCTCGGCAAGAGGCGAAGGGCTCGACAAAAGGTCTCGACAAACGGGGACAGTCTTGCCGATCAAAGGGAGGCCTCACCAAAGCATGAGGGGGCTCGCCAACAGTTGAAGATATCGCCCTAAAGTCCTGCCGACACCGGGAGGTCTTGGCGACATAGAAAGTGTCATCGGCAAAGGTATCACCGACCAGTGGAGCCTCCAAAATGAAAAGAAGTTCGCCAAAAGGAAGGGGTTTCTACATGATGTCTTGGCGAACTGAGGGGATCTTGCCGACATGGATTAACTTCGGTATAGTGTTGTGGTTTGCCCCTAAGGTTTCCCCGAAGTGAAGAAGTCTCCCCGACAATCACTCTTGAAGCGGCGTCGGCAAAAGGGGGCGGGCTTCGGAATAAGGTCATACTGAAGTGTGAGTGTCTCAGCGACAGGAAAGGAAGCCCGCCGAAGGACCAAGCGTTCGGGGAGTGTCTCAACGACACGTTAAATCTCACCGATAAGAAGACCTTCGGTATAGCATTCCAAGTCGGAGAGAAGTCTCCCCGACTCATGATGTCTTGCCGATAAGTGAGCGACTTGACGGAGGATGGATTCTTCGGCTTAGGTGGGTGCCTTCGGTAGGATGTCTTACCGACATCAGGTGGTCTCAGCGATAGAAGCGAGTATCGGCACAACATTTGATCCTCGCTATGGTGTCTTCCCGACTCCATGATGTCTTGGCGAAGGGAATGCGAAGCTCGGTAAGGTAAAATGCATTCGGGGAGACACTGATGGTATCTCGCCAACAGTAAAGTGAACAACTCGGCAGAAAGTGAGGACCTCGGTGTAAGGTCTGGGCGATAGAGGAAAGTCATGCCGAAATGAAAGACCCTCACCAAAGCAAAGCACCTTCGATATGATGTCTGGCCGATAGGCCAAAGTCTCAGCAAATAGAGGAGAGCTCGGGCAAACAGGAGGAGTTCGCTATGAAGTCTCAGCGACCGGCGATGTCTCCCCGACCGAAGAGAAAGTAGCTCATCACCAAAAGATAAGGAGCCCCGCAGGAGGTCTAGCCGAAAGGCCAATGTCTCCCTGATAGCAAAGGGTCTCGCCGGGTGTCTTGCCGAATTAAGAGTTCGCCAAAGGAAAAGGAAGTCTACAAGAGGTCTCGGCGAATGGAGGGTGTCTCAGCGATAAAGCCATATATCGGTATGTCTGGGGGACCTCGCTATGAAGTCTTCCCGACTAGCAGATTCTTGCCGAAAGAAATGAAGAGCCCGGTGGAGTGAAATGCGTTCGGGGTGACATCAAGGTGTCTCGCCGAGATGCGATTCTGATCAAAGGAGTTTTGACCGCCTACGGGAGTAAGCTCAACCAATCAGAGAAAGCCAAAGCAAGCCATGGCAGTAGAACTAGGTGCCAGGAGAAGGTGATTAACAGAAGGAAAAGCAACACGAGCTTAGGAGCATTCAAAGTAGCTCGACTGGGAGGAATCTAAAGACGAACACGATACCAGGAAGTGAATGCGGTGGTTGCAAAAAAGATCTGCAAAAGGCTTCTCCGGGAATGTTTCTTCACCGACACACCGACATGGACAGTAGGGATTCAACCGAATGCAGCATTTAATTTTAATCAAAAAATCTGAGGATAGATCTTTTTGAGACCAATATTTTGTAAGCCCTAAGGGGCCACAATCTTTTCTGTATATAAGGCATTTTTTTCCTTTTTGTAAATAGTTCTGATGTATGCTCTTCTGAAGTCTGTGACCCTTTTTGTAGTCCTCTCTCAGACTAGCAGGATTCCGTAACTCAATTTGGAACATAATATACAAAATCTACCTTGGTTACTATTGATGGTCCATCATTCTGCCTTCTGATTCCTATCAAGTATAGTGCATTCTTTTAAGTGATTCATTGAGCTACTTAGTGAAATTTTCTCTTTCCTTATAGCTTTTGTTTCATGTCGTGCCTTATCTTGCAGAAGTAGTATCATGTAGGTTACAAACTGTGTTTACTTAATCCTAAACATGAGCTTCCAGTTTGTGAAAATCTGCCTTTCCTTCTTAAAGGCATGTGCATGTCAAACCTGTTTGAATGTGTGATCTACAGGATCTTGTTGTGCAGTCCCATGGCTGTCACCAGTATTCAAGTGTAGCTCGAGCATCTCATTGTTCCTGTCATTTCAGTGTATCACCTTAGTTTAGTTTTAATTTATGTACTCCTTATCCCTTTCCCTTCAAAAAAAAATTCAGTAGTTTTAGGTGATACCAAAGGAAGCCGGCCTTCTCCAGAGGTTGACCTCTGCTTACAAGAGACCACATCTTTAGAGGTCTTCCCATGTTACACTGAGGCGTTGAACATCAGGTTCGACAAGGGTGCAACTTCAGGTGATAACAGTTACATCAGTAGATATATACATCAACATCTCGAACTGATTGCAATAAGCATCATTCATACTGGTGGAACTAGAAATAGTTGCTCTAACTCTGTAAATCCTCCCACAACCTACTACTAAGAAGCCTATAAGTACTCGAAGTCCATCTTCCCATAAATTGATGTTGCCATAATTAACGTAGAAATGCTAGGGCAACAGCTGTAATACCAAATTCCACCTGAAAGCGTAGGAAATGTGAGTGTGGAATTGAACAAAAATACTCCAATAACCAAATTACCTCTACTAATCAACACCAATTGAGAATTACTCTACTACTGAACTGGAGGTAGTGGCCAATCCCTTTGTATACCATCATTCAAGGTCCTATGTAGGTTGATTGGAAAGTGGACAGTAGTACCAACTCTGAAGTTTTGTCCACCACTTTGATTCTAAATCAACATCTCACCCTTGAAAACTGTACTTGGATCCCAAATCATGTGATTTTCACCAATCATACTCACAAATACTTTCTTGTACCCGCTAAAACAAGAAATGACAGCAATTTTAAGTCTGAAAATCTGATGCATAACCATCTTGGAATTGCCTCGGCTGTCATAAATTGGTGATCCCCTATCAACACTCAACCTCCAAGTGTTAGAGCTACAATCCAGAGCACCCAAACCCATGCAATCAGTTGTAGTCCTCAATGCAAGGTTTGATAAATCTGTGTACAACAACATAAACAGCCACTATTCATCCAGGAGTAAGACAAAAACCTTTGCACCAAATCAAAAATTTCTCCTAATTGTTGCAAATTGATCAAATTATACCAACTCAACAAACTAGGAATATGATATTCTTGAACATTTACTACTAATGAATGATGAACAAAATGTTTAAAATTAGGAAACCTCAATGTTTCAATGATAACCCTCTCAAGGGAATGCCTTCCAAAGTGTTGAAAAAAAGTGGTGTCTTCATAAAGAAAGAATTATAAAATCCATTATGGAATGTCAACCTTTTTGGGTACCTTGGATCCATCCACACTATCTCATACTCGTCTATGAAATATTAAGTATCAACATAATAAAGCTCCTTAAAAAAGTCACCTACATGAGACTTATCTATCTCCTTATGATTATCAAATTCATGCAAAGACAATAGACTGTTGTTAAGACTCATAAAATTCACATTTTCTTCATCATTTTCAACGGTGTCTTCATAAGTCTCATGCATACCTTCCTCCAATTCCATATGCTCATCATTATTTGCTGATCCATGAAGCGTATCATACTGAAAACTGCCCTCATTACCTATTATATCAGCTATCTCATGGCTGCAAGCTACACCTTCATGTGAGAAATGATCCTCAAGATTCAAGAATTCATATTCTTGATGCAGGTTCCAATCTTTATCAGCATACCGAACCTCTCTAATATGGGGAGTGCTGGAATCATTATGCAACATTTCATCCCTATGGAGTTCATCAATCCCTACAACAATTTGTTTGATCTCCCTAGTCCTTGCATTACTTTCTTGTTCCTTGGGTGTGGCTGCAATGGAACTAGGATTTTCTACTCTGTATAATGAAAAGTGAGTCATACTTTATTGGAAGCAAAGATCATCAGTCTCTTTTTCTTTGTCTTCAGCATACTTGAAAGCAAGATCCCTGTTCATAAGCAATGTAAATAATTTGATTTCATCATTTCTAATGCTTCTTTAATAGAGTACAATTGAGTAAGAGTGACTCCACTTGCAACTCCCTTTTGCCTCTCAATTTAAGCTTTCCAAATGAGATCTTCAACGTATTTGTGAGTATTATCTTCAATTGTTAACACTTGCACAACTTTCTCATCTGTAAGCACAAGTTGGTCCTTCAAATCTTGCAATGCTAAAGGTCTCTGATCAAGCTCATCAATGTGACTTGGGCTGCCACATGTTAAATTTTCTGATTTGCTTTTATCTGTAGGAACCATATCATCATCAAAATCAGTTATTTCACTAGTTGATGTCTTACAATCCTCAAGTAAAAATTATGGGACAGCATTATGATCAAATGTACGCTATCCTCAAAGGAATCCATCTCCTCCTCGCAAGGCTTATCCATAACAATCTCTAAATCACCAACGTAGAGACTTGTGCACATTTCACTTGTAGATGAAATAAATGGTTCTTTTTCCTTAAAACCCATTGTATCATTCTACTGGAAACAAACTATATGAGACTCATCATTTTTATTGTTTGTCCATACCTCCTTTGTTGCTGATTTAGTGAACTCCAAACCAGTAGATTGTTCGTTCTCAACATTATCGCGAAGATCAATGTACTCTACTTCATTAATAGAGGCACTTAAGGAACTAGCTTCATCCTCAATCTTAGTAGCATCATAACCATCAAGAACAATTTCCACCACCTATATCTCTTTTCCAACTACTTTTTTTGTGACTGTAATCTCTTCCTCTAGCCTTTTCACCTTTTTACTTGTGCATTGGTGATTAGGCTCCTAGGTTCCCTTGCATGCAAGACAAATATTTTGCCTTCTAAGCTCATTCCTACTAACTTCTTTTTTCTCTATACTGAAATATATTTTTTTGTTTGTATCTGCTTTTTCTTCTTCTAAAATGAGGGATTCTAAAACTTCAAGATGCTCTAGAAATCTTGTTAAATGATTATCATATTTTTGGAAATTTTGCATCAATTCAGTCAAAAGTTTGTACATGGATTTCATCGTCCCCACTGAAAGACCCAACATACTGCTGCAACTGAAATGACTAAATGTTGGTCACTCACTAGAAGCAAACCAAGAGTGAACCTTCCCCAACTTCCAAATTTTAAAAAATGTGCAAGCAAATAGTTGGAAACCCCAATACATATCAAAAAATTTTGCTATTAAAATTTAGCATAAAATCCCACCGACTAACAAGATCTTTTGCTCTGATACCACAAAAATATCCCAAGCTAAAATATCATGCAAAATTTTTTGATTTCAAGATTCTGTGTGAGCAAGCATTTCGACAAGCAGTTGTTCATCTATTGTTTTGAGCTTAAATGCAAAGTATTTCCAATAGACTGAACTTTGTCTTGTGCAAATAAGGGATAATATAATTTCTCATAGATTTTAGGACATGATATGTTTGTTTCAAGAACACTAACAATGTATTTAATTCCAATTAAAAATTCAAACCATCAAATTATCACAAGGTGCTAAAGACTATAAATAGTTCCAGGAATAAAATATGTTGGTATTATGTTGACTTGCTAGAAACATTTACACAGAAGTAAATAACACAATATGGTTGACCTTTAATTCATTGGGTGCAACTCCTCTAAGAATCCATGGCAGTGCTATAGTATAGACACTACAGCTTAATTTCCACAAATTTCCTATATGTTTTTTTACCATATACAATGGCTCTACCAATAGCAAATAAGCAATGGCTACTAAAATAATGAAAGGCAGCTAGGAGGACCCGCGATTTCTTAGACCAACCCAAGCTGCTTGGTCAGTTATTTTATTATCCAATGAATATTAATCTTTGACCCCCGAACATTCCCAAAGCAGTGGCAACACATTGAAGTAATGTCAGACCTTCGATATTCAAACTCCCAATATCCTTGAATGTAATTTATAATCAGTTTAAAACACCCCCAACCTCTTCGATATCCGTACCTTTTTGTATGGATGGCTCTAATAAATTAATCCGATGAGCATTTCGGTGGCTAGAAGGGGGAAAGGCATCTACTTTGATGAGTTAAAATTCTTCGCACGACAACTCCTTTTCTTATTCTATGATTTGGGGCCTTTGGAAGATGGTGGCGATAAATATCCACAACATCTCCCAATGGATAATAATGATATTGGCCCTCCTTTCCCTTACACATCCATTTTCAAAGAGATAATAATAAGCTTCAATCACTTTTCCAAGCACCGATCACTTGGAATATTAACTAGGACTCTCCCAATACTTTTGAACCTAGCGGCCACTCAAGCATAAATTCTCCTTGTACTTCTGAAACATGCGAGAGTTCTTTGCAATCCACACAACGGTAAAGTACATTGGATATTTAGGCCGCCATTATGAATAATACAAAATTTGACCTATTCAATACCTAAAATGGTACTGTTGTCTCCAAACAGCTGATGAAAGATTTATTTTTATTAATTTTTAAAAACTTTGCAACTTATCACAAACCCAAAATTCGTCTTGGCACAAGACCCTAGGAATTTCAAAAACTCTGCAATGATATAATCCACACGAAACCTGGATGATTCCGCCTGTAAAAGGATTTGGGTTTTTGTCCAATCCTAATGTAATGTCCCCTTCTCATCAGTGATATGTTCAGTGTAATGCCCCGCCGTGCGAACCCCAAAGGACAATTACAAAATAATTACAGCACAATTTTTTTTTTTTTTTTTTTTAAGTAAACATAACATACACATTAAGTCATAACATGAATTTCATGTAAGTAAATTCACTAACACATACATCCCTTGGGGTACACGAAGAGTCATTACGCGACTTAGATCCATACAACCGCAATAAAGAATAAAATCCAAAGATATAATCCATAACAAAGTAAACATTAACAATTATAACACATACATGAAAATCATCGATAAGGAACCATCTGAGTAAGTACAACATATACATAATTAACTCAACACAATGAGTAACAACTGCAAAAAGCCACATAAGGTATAATGTTACATTACAATACAATGCTCAAGATGTACAATGATACAATAGTGTTTCCAATCAGGGATGGAAACCATACAACAAGATAACATGATGCAAAATATCATAACTGGATCCAATACAGATACAACTCTGGAGTTGTCGTAGCAGCATCAATCCGCATCTCTCGATCCTCGAATGGGGACCCAATGGGGGTGCTTAGCACGTTCCACCCGACCATGTGAGTCCGAAGACCCACCCCCCGTGCTAGGAGCTAACAAGAAGAGTCCTCAACCAAGAACATCCCAACACGGAATCACAAGACTCACAATATACAAAAGTATCATAAAACTCAAGAATTGCAACAACATCCAAGAGTCAACATAATAAATTAAAATCACAACTCCCATCACGTAAACCAAAGCAATGATCAATAAATAAGTAATCAAAGGATGATCATGAAACAATTCCAATCCAACTGAATTAATAAACATAATACAATCCCAAATTGCAATTAAACAATATAATAACATCATAACGCAGTACCATAAAAATACAAGATCGTAAACCAAATATAAATGAGATCATACAAAACCACAAAGTACACCAAAGATTTATCAAGGCAAAAATCATTAATCAAGATAAATCCAAATATCAATAAGCTATACCAACTCCCACAACCTACTTCCAGAGGAACACAATAAAGTAAAACACATGGGCAACTAGGGGAGAGTGTCATCGCATAGCCTACATGGGTTCTCCTGGCCCTTCCTCCACACTGAGGCGCCGGCCCCCATCTATGGATCTCCTGGCCCTTCCTCCTACCTGAGGCGCCGGCACCATAGGGTAGCTCATGCGGAGCCGTAGACCTCTCGTGAAGACGAGGTGACGACCTTGCCAACCATGGCCTTCTCAGCCTTCCATTAGCCTGCGGAAGCACTAATGAAGACGAGGCATCCATTTTTTTTTAAATCTTGCAATGATATTACTACCCAACCCTCCTAAGTTAATTATTAGGTTTTCACTTGATTACCAACTCACTCGTGGGTTCTCCTGTGCTCTTCCCCTTACGCGGGGCGCCGGCCCCCACGAGGAGCCACTCTCCCTAGAGACCCAACAATCACAAACCAAAACCAAGAAACCAAGAACAATTAAGGGTTGTACCATCATAATTAAAACAAAGAATCACATCATAAAAGCATGCGAGGCATTACCCATCTCGCTAACAAGTACAAAATCAGAGTCTCAACAAAGTCTCGTACAACCCTTTTCAAAATAATGATACCAATATCTTGCTTTGCCAAGAATTCATAAAAAGAGAACATCAAATGACAATCATCTCAAGCCTCTGGAAGCCAAAAGAACAACAACTCACAAACAAGGGTAAAATGAAGCAACACAAGTTTTCCCCAATAATTCCAACACAAGGATGAAATTTCATCAAATATGAGAGTAAATCAGAAAAGCCATAAAAAGGGCAGGTTCATCAAGACCCATCCACAAATCAAAAATGGTGTCACCTCAAATAGAAAAAAACACAAGAAAGAAAATCAACCTTTAATTCAACGAAATCACTTAACAAAACCTAAAGCCACCAACTAGGTATTCCACGGAAGACCTCAATTTTCTCCTCACAAGAATCCCTTAGATTGGTACAAAATTACATTCAGCAATATGACAATGACAACAATTATCTAATCATATTCTCAATCAAAAGATACCAACCTACTCAACAACCAAAACAATTACAATTTAAAGATTCTAAATAACCGTCCATATAAGAACCTCATTTAATAGAAACTCAAATTGTCATAAAGATATCCACTAACTAACAATCCAAAAGAAATAATTAAGAATGAAAACTCAATTCAAAGAACAATTTGTTTAATTGACTTAAGTTTAGAAAACTACCATAATTAGGTCAAAAATACTTAACCATGGTAAAAGATATACAACTGTATTATTTAAGAGTTCCGTACAAATGCGATACAACATTTAGAATTATAAGGAATTCAACAACCTATACATTTCTACTCTATTTTATCTATTAAATAAATTCTTCTTTGACTACATAAGAATTAAAAATCAATTTTCTTTTATTTCTACTAATTCTAAAATCCATTAACTACATCCTTAATTAAATACTAGTACGCACTAAATATTTCTCATAATTTCAGAAACAAGCATTCATATATATAACACAAACTTGAGTTCCCAATCATTTAATTTAAAAATTCAAAGTATTATTATTCCCTTAATTCTACAATTCCATTATAAGGGAGTATTATGAATTCAATATTCTAGAAAATGCATGTTTTTATTAATTCATATTCGTTTTCCGTTATTCTAAGAGAAACTAAATGAAAGCAACAAGTGCAACTAAATTGACATCTCAAATTATAATAATATGTGTTTATACATTCTAAAATATAACTAAAGCAGTTAATTAATTAAAAGTCCCATCCTACAAGAGCCATAACTCAACTATACAAATACTTCACTAAATACCTTGCTTCGATATTGTATCACTATAATGAGGGTATAATTACATACCTATTCAAATACCGCCAAGGAGACTAACTTATGATAATGCAACAACTATGGAGAGTCTCTGATTTATCAAAGGAGAGTAAACTCTAATTTATTTATTGATAAGTTCTTCTAATTTTGGATCCACATTCCTATTCTAATTTGAACAAAAACTAAGACAAATTGACAATAAAATCAGAGAGCTTAATTAAACCTTTAAACTTCCTATTATGTTCAGGTATGCAGCTGAGACAGGCTAATAATGAAATCAGAGAGCTTATTTAATTTTCTACAACTATGAAATCTAAAATTTGTAGCTATGACGAGTTGCCAATGATTTCAGGGAGATTATTTAATTCTGAACACGATCCAAAGCCTAAACACTGCAGCTGTGATAGGTTGCCAACGGTATCAGGAAGATTGTATAAATTTAGATTACCAGACTATGCGAAAGAGCTCAACTAAACACTGTATCCAATAACATCGATTTCACTCAGCTTCGACTGAACGGAGGTAATTGGCAAAGGCTTGAAACATTGCGCAGACCAAGAGAATTGAATAATCTGCTCATTGGTCCCCAATTTCTTCACTTGAACAATCTGCTCACTGACGGCATCAGAGAAGACACACGAGCCAAGCTTCCACCAAGTTTGAGACGGTTACGGTTGCAAAAAACGTGAGGAACCATTTTCCCTCAGTCTTATGGCTAACATTTGGGATTTTGAGAAGTAAAAATCAGAGAGTTTATTTAAATCTATACCCCCTACCATGTGCCAGAGAGTCGTTGGAACAGGTTGAACAATGAACCCAGAGAGACTATTTAATTTACTGCTCCTTTGCAAGCCTAAAGCACATCAACCATGCAGTACAAATGATTAAATCCAACAAATGATTCACAATAATGAAAGAGTTTGAAAAGGCATAGAGAGCTACACTGGTGACTCAGGAGCAACTTCAACTTATTACCTACAGGGAATGCACTCACAACAATAAAAATACACGCCTCTGTATTATAAATATATTTATGTATATAAAGGCATATTATCAATTACAATGACGGTGATAGAGATATAGTGAGTGGGAAGAAATAAAGGTGTGTATAACATAGAGTCTAACAGACAGTTACAAGCACACTTGCAGCTCCCGAAACCTCTTAACATAGGTGCATGTTAGAAGAGTCTCATCTCAAGTTTTGACAATAAGTTTGGTGGCCTTCGTTGCCCATGCAATTCGAACCAAATGGCATATCGATTTCCGAAATACGACTTGGAAAAATTAATGATACCCACCTTAAATTGCAAGTCAGTTATCTGCAAATTCAGACTAACATAAAATGGTATAGGGCAGCAGTGTATATCCAAGTAACTGGCAGTTAAATATTAAATTAACAGTAGAGTTTCGCTACCTCCACTCGGCCTTTGAGGAAAAGGAAAATACAAAAATAAAGGCAATATTAGAGTTAACACAAGCAACAAGTGCCAGATCTAAGATACTAACAGTGAAATAAAACCGCAAACCAAAATATAAGTTCGGCTCAAAACTAAATTCAGATGAGGAATTAAAGAAAGATACTCTGGTGTAGTTGGTCCGAAGGATTTAAAATGGTACATGCTATTTGTGTAGGAGACAGATCACATCCACAAACACGAAAGATCTATGCAGAGACAAAGTAATAGGCTTGGAACATGAAGGTGGCAGGGTAATATCCAGATTCAAGACATTTACTTAAAATTTAAGCAACAACAAATATAACTTGTGAGCAGTTTTTTTTGAAAACTAGATAATAATGAACAAATCAATAATATTAAACCAACTACCACTGAAATGGATTGCGTATTCACCATGATAAAGAATACAATGAAAATATATCTAACTAAAAACAATTGGATTCACAAGACATTTACCACATCTCTACAATATTTATTTCCATTTTAGATACTGAATAAAATTTGGGAATAGCAAGGAACCTGGTTCACCAAAACGATTGAACCAATTGCAGATTGATGTCAGATTCATCTTCACACTTCAAGCTCCCTAATGCAGCTCCTACGCGAACCACCAATTTTCCTGCAGAAAGAAGGGATCCTTTTCCCGATAGTTCCTAGCATAAATGTGGATTTCCCCCAACGCAAGAGCTTTTCTTCTACCTCCTCTCATCATCCCCTCGTGCTAATGCCATCCGATAACTACTTAAAAAGACAAGTCCTTATTTTCGCCAATTTGTTTCAGGCCCGAAAAAGGCGTAGTCCCCCCCACAAAGCTGAATATAGCTGTTATTTATTTTGCCAGCAATAAACTATTCACCTTCCCTTTTCCAATTGCTTTCCATGCATTAAAACACTTCAACTTCCTATCTATTTAAATTCCTTATTATAATAATGATTTTTTTGAACAACTAATGAATTATTAATTATTATCGAATATGATAGAAGAATACTTTTACAAAACAATTAGTTTATTTATTTATTAATAACTCTTTACTTATTATTTTATAAAACTAATTTATTTAATTTTCATCTTAATTTCTAGTTTTATTTATTCAATGCTATTTTAATTAATTGAGTACAAATTCCATCAAATATTATGTTAACACTAATCACACACAAAACAATAATAACTCAATTAAACACTTACAAAATCTGGAAGGTCACAACGGAGGGCACTACATTCAGACGCTCATCAGCCTATTCCGGAGGCCCGTAGGCTCGTTGAGGTAAAATTAGGGTTTCCATGTTTTGGAGGTTCTATGGCATTTTTGGGAATTTACTATTTTTAGTAAATTCTTTTTTTGGCAGTATGAAGTT
The DNA here is from genome assembly GCA_007258455.2 of Sequoia sempervirens. Classification (NCBI taxonomy): domain Eukaryota; kingdom Viridiplantae; phylum Streptophyta; class Pinopsida; order Cupressales; family Cupressaceae; genus Sequoia; species Sequoia sempervirens. The sequence continues at coordinate 74,905 of VDFB02328527.1, forward strand.
TGTCAGCTTTCAGGACTTCATTTCCAGTTGGAGCAATTATTTGAATTCAAGTTCTGGCTTCTAAAAGCTTTATTTAGTGAATTTCATAAATAAAGGCATTAATGTTATAAATTGCAGTTGACCCCTTGGCGTAGGAGAATAACTTCAAGTTGTGTTAAAAGGTGGTCTTGAAGGGGGACGCCTTCATATGGATTAAATATTATTTAAAGTTTAATGCCTTGGGAAAAAAGGACGCCACCCTTTGAGGAGTTATGTTTTAAAAATAAAGTGAAATTGTATTCTTGCAAAAGGGACGCCTCTTGAAGAATTATTTGAATTTTGGAAATTTGAAGAGTCTCTTTGTGACTCTTGGCGTACCTTCTTGAGAAATTGAAGAGTCTTCTACTCTTCTATAAAATGAATGCTTTGCCCTAGCTTTGGTATCCATTATGCTTATCATATTGTTATGCTGTCGGAATGACTTCATGAATTTAGCTTCGAGGAATGCTTACCTCTTAGCATTTATCCAATTTTGTGTTTGAAAGATAACACCTAGTTGATTTTGGGACTGCTTCTCATTCAGACTAGCAGATTGAGCTCGAATATTGAAGAATTTGTAGTTTTTGTCAATTTTGAAGTTGTTGATGCGCCTACAGCTGAAAGTGAATTTTGCTAGCAGCTCTTGAAATAAATTTATTTTGGTTCTGGGTATATTTTCTATGCATTTGTAGACCTATGGCGACCCTTCTTGCAAAGTGGCAGATTTTAATTTGAAGTTGGTGATTTTATCTAGCAAAATTGCCCCTTGCAAGGGTCGTACCATTTAGAATGCCTTGGGAATTGTTCCAAGAATTAATGACTGATATTTGTTGCTGTTTCTTCATCATGGAATGGGCGCCTACCTTCCAGCAGCTCATTGCAAGTGTTCTCACGTCATTTGGAGGTATTTTGAGTGAGTTGTGAATATTTCTTTGAATTTCACAGTTGCTGATCAGAATTTCCAGAATCTTAGTTTTATATCAGATTTTATTAGATTTCAGTTTTGGCTTTCTTTCATCATTGAAGAGCTAAAAAACATTGAAAGAATTCATTCTCCCCTTCTTAGCATTGTTCTCTATTATTGTAATTTGTAATTTGCAGATTTCATGATTGTACGGTTGAGATATAGTAGTACTAATCCAACCATTTAGTTTCTGCAATTACTTGTTAAATTCCATATTAATTACCCCTGGATGGTTTACCGCCAGTGTGGAGAATGAACATTGTAGCTCTCATTGTACCCACTTTCAAGTGGTGAATCCCCACTCTTAAGTGGATGCCCGCCGCAGTGGATGAATTAGATAGATGTATCTTCATGGCTGGTTATCTGCCTAATTGTTTCAGTTTCAATTAATAACTCCATCATATGTTAGCACCTCGCCCTCATTGGGATCTTGAGTGCACATTCTTGATGTTGAGTTTGTCTCATTTCAAGTTATTGTTTTTAGTTTCTCCGCCATATGACAACACCTATCCTTCCTTGGGATTGAGTGTGCATTCTTGGCATTGAGATCTTTCAAGCTTGGTTTTAAATTTTAATGCTAACGCTAATTCAATTGGCGAAGTGTTGATTGTGTGTGAAATTTTCAACGAAAAAATTGGTTAGCATATTTCACCTAAGAACTGTTGATGTGTTTTTTGTGACCGCACCAACGCAGAATAAAGTCGCCAACGGCTACCCTATTCTCTCTTGATCAAAGTATTCCGCATGCTAAGATTGCAAGAAAGTTCATACGTTCAACTCCAAGGTTCTTTTAATGCAAATAGGCTCAATTGGCTCAATGTGATTTGCTGGTATTTCAAGGGGACTTACGGAATTGTTTAGCAGCAGAGGAAGGGGGTTTCCACAATTCGACAGATTTATCAATGAAGCACAGATTTCCTATTTTAACCAGAAAGTACTGAATTGAAATGGTGCAAGGTTAAGAGAGTCTAAATCTATTCTAAGGCGTGGGATATGGAACTCAACTCTCACAGACTTCAACCAGGGTCTGTTTTGCCTCGCTTCGGACAGCCTCCACAGAACCGGTGCAATCTTCAAAGGAGTAGCTCGAGGTGTTTAGATCACAACTTAGCATGAAAATACCATCACAACGATGCATATAAACACACAAATCATGATCGAAGTTAAGTACATGATATTCCAGTTGACCACACAAGGCGCATTCACCATCAGCAAACACACTAGTGGTATGGATAGACGAAGTTTGCTCAAGTTGAAGACCACATTCCACAACTACTATCTACTTGCATGGAATGAAAATTATACTACTTTGAACTATTTTACGCTACCATCTGAATCGGAAGGACGAAGAAACCTTGCTAGCTACTCACAACAAAGACGAAATTCACCATCAATGAAAAACTCTTTTATTGAGAGAGTGTTCACAACAATTTCTTACAAAATTTTCAAAGGGAAAACTTTCCCTCTTCTTCAAAGTACACTATCAATCTATACTAAGCTACTTCTAAGTTGTCCCTCTATTCTCTACTGTCTAACTTCTACTTCTATGTCTAATGAGATACAAATGAGGGGGACTCCCCCTTTTATAGATGGCCAAGTCCAATGGATGGCTCAGATTACAATCGGCTGGTTGGCCCAGATTGTGCCACCTCAGCCCTAAACAAGATTCGCCCTAAAAACCGCCATAATGGAGAGTGGGGCAATAAATGAGCAATTAATGGCCACCATCCTTCTAGAAGATTCCAGCTTGTAGACGTGTTCACACCATTCTTGATCTTCTTCTTGACGTTGTTCTTCAACTTCTTCTTTGTCACTTGAGTTATACTAAGTCTCAACACTTAGCCATTTTCGCAACTTTTCTTCCTTCGAGGTTGAAATGTCATCTAGGATTATTTTCCTCATCATTTAAGTCATTACCGCTTGGTCTCGACGTTCCTCCTGCAAAACAAGCAAGGAGAAGAGCATTAGAACACTTCATAATATAAATTCACTTTACTTACCTGATTTTCACATTTTGATCTCCAAGGGCTCAGCGTTTTTCCTTAGCCAACTTCGCATTCAAATTCTTCATGCCTTAGCCAAATTTTCAACCTATCTTGCATTTTGTCTGGCGCACTTCACCCTGACATCATCCAACTCAGACTCGAGAAAAATGCCCTCATTAGGAATTTGATCAAAAATTATCTAGGCACTCAATTTCAAATTCGTCCGCCAAGGCATATTTTTATCTTGAAAACACATTTTCTTCCCTGCCTTAGAAAATTTTCTCAAATTTTAGGAAAATTCATCAACCTGGTGCCCATTTGAAATCTTTATCACAGAAACCTCGGCAAGCTATGGAAGACCTTAAAATCCATTCCTCATTGATAATCTTCAATACCCAGAAGAAAATTTCCTTCAGTCAAACTCATGGGTGCACAACGAACGGGTTCATTTAATTTTCTTGAATTTTGCATCTTGGAAAAATAACTTTCAACAATTTATTTCATTTCTTCATCCCCGTGAACATCTTGTGTTGTTCTGACTTGAAAATATTTTTGTTGACCCTGTGCAACTGGCATCCGCTAACTTTTCACTGGCAACTTCATTCGTGCTTCTGAAAATTTTTATCATCCTCCAAGCCCAGGCGTATTTTCTTAAGGAAGAAAATTTTGTGCCTTAGAAAAATTTTGAATCACTTTGCATTTTGAAATTTTGCTTTAGAGATTTTACTCAACTTCATCCACCTTGCCTGCGAGAATTTTTATTATTATTTCAACTCACTTAAAGAATTTTCTTGAAAGCACATATCATGGAGGATTTTAATCTCAACACCTTAGTTGTTTTATTCATCACCTTTACACTTTGGGCGCATATCACACTTGATGAAGGATATTCAACTTGCCTTAGGAAAAATTTTCATTCAAATCTCCACCTTACACACTTGAGCGCATATCACACTTGAGGAAGGATAATGGACTTCACCACGCCTAGTAATATTATTCATCACTTAGCACTTTCAACACCTAGCAACACTTACACCACCTTCTACCTCTGTGTTCCTAGGGCGCATTCAACACCTTGAGGAAGATATTTATTTCCACGCCTAGCATATTTTATCAACCTCACCTATACTTAACCACTTTTCAACTCAAATCCACTCTTTACTTGGCGCATTCAAAGGCTAGAGAGGAAAGTCAACACTAGAATAATTCCATCCTGCACAACGCCCAGCAACCTTCACTTGTCTTCATCTCTATTTGGGCGCATTTTACCCCTTGGAGTGGATGGGCGCATTTTAGTATGTGAGGAGGATAAGCATCTTCCAACGCCTTAACTATTTTGTCTTCATATGCTTTCTCTTGGGTGCATTTTACCATGCATGGAGAACTCTTCAAACACCACCTTGTTTTGACTTGTTGACTTTCCCCCTTTTGTCTTCACATGGCCTCTTTTGGGCGCATTTCAGCATAGGAGGAGGACGAGTTTCTAACTTAGCAATTTTTAGCATTTTGCTTGCATGTGAGGGGCGCATTTTGGCATGTGTGAAGGATGACTCTTGAGCTTCCTTATTTTTGTCTTGACATGGCCCCATTTGGGCGCATTTTGCTATGTGTGGTGCATAAAACTCTTTGACTCCTTTGACTTGTTGAGAGGTGGGCGCATTTTGGCATGAGAGCAGGATGAACTTTTATACTTAGAAAATTTTTAGCATGCCATCACCTTGAGGGCGTATTTCACCTAGGCTGCAGGATAAACTCTGTTGACTTTTTGACTTCTTGGGCGCATTTCCTACTTGATGAAGGATGGACGCAAATGGAGGGTGGTGGAGGATATTTATACTTAGCCATTTTCCCTTGAAGTCATCCACTTTGAGGGCGCATTTAGCCATAGGAGGTGGACGAGTTTCTTGCCTTAGAAAATTTTTCATCAATTTCCTCAAGGTGGGCGCATTTTGCCCTGGCAGGAGGACGAAACCAATACTTAAACATTTTTCATGACTTCCAGCTGGAGATGAGGGCGCATTTAGGGGTGCCTGTAGGATATTTTCAACACTTAGCAATTTTTATTACCTGTCAACTAGATGAGGGCGCACTTGAGGTAGGCTACAGGATATTGTCAACACTTAGGCGTTTTCTTTCTTTCTGCCTGCTTCTCCATGCTTTGCTATAAATAGTAAGTCTCTTGATTTTCACACCTCAGAGGCTCAGATCGTTTTGAAATTTTAAACACTACATCCTTGCGACCTCGTTACCCTGTTGACACTGCTATTTTGGGTTGGCCTGCTATTTTTAGCCCATTTCTGAGGGTGGTTTTCTATTTATAGTAACTGCCTGCTCCTGAGAACTTCACAACTCCGTTTGATTTGAAATTCGAATGACGTGCTCCTCACCACGTAACCTGCCTGTTGACATCGGTGCATGCAACTGATTTGCTATTTTTAGCCAGTTTCTGAAATGACTTACTATAAATAGTAAGTGCTCCGTTTGACTTCAAATTTTACCAGCAAATAGCTTGAAGGATGCTAATCGCGGTGGTTTACACCGGTTTCCAAAAATTCTGACTTTTTACCCTTCTTTTCAGGCCCCGAAGCTGGAAACCCTAATTTGTTCTGCATGCATATCAAATGATCTCCGTTTGTTATCGTTTCTGCTGCATTGCGATCAGCTTGTGATTCTGAAGTGCTGGGAAGCGGCTGCCGGGACGCACTTGCTAAAATAGTAAGTCCCAAATGAGTGGTCATCTCCGTTTGCATGTCACATCACTGCGAAGCTCTCAAAAAACCCATAAGGAATATGCAAACATGCGAAGAAAACCCTGACATGCAAACCCTAAAAATAGCCCCGGAAGACTGAATTCTGAAAGTCGTTATCTTTGCATGTCACACCATCACGAAGGTCTCAGAAAACCCAGAAGGAATCTCCAAACATGCGTAGAAAAACTCTACGTCTAAGCCCCGAAATTTGCTCCAGAAGCTGGACTGCTAAAAATAGAAAGTTGTCTGTTTCAGCTCAAATTTTGCCAGAGAGCAGCCTGATGCGTTCTGAATGCAGTGTGACCGTCGGAATCTCAAAAATACTGATGGAATGTCCTGTAATTGCGCACTTACTAAAAATAGTAAGTACTCAGAATCTGATGAAATCTCAATGGTAGCCTACTGGAAGCACACTGACATCAATGTTAAGCTCTGTTTTCAATTTATTCACTTCATTCAACCTCAGATTGGCAAGGAAGTTCAAAACCCTAATTTTCAGACTTGGCCAAAACTTCAATTCAAACTCAATGACGGGCACAATCCCGGAAAGACAGACAGTAGAAAAGAGACAAAAGAGAGAGAGAGAGAGAGACAACAGGAAAACGACCGAAAAGCAAAGCCAAAATTAGGGGGTCCCCATTTGCAATGGGGCGATGTGTGAAAAAGGTCACAACAAGAACCCGAGGGTTTCCATCCTCAAGCTCTTGAAAACCCAGTTGTCCAAAAACCAATTAAAAACCAAGCCTAATATGAAAATGAGCTTCCCAAAACCTTTTATTCATCTTTCTGTAACTCCCCTTTTCCTTTCTTGAAACTCCATATTTACTTTATAATTTTTACTCCTTATTTCACCCAAAAAGTGACTTTTAATAAAATATTTAACTTTTAAGTAATCTTTTTACAAAATAATTAAAATAATTAATTTAAGTTGCCTTTTACATTAAGTTTTTTTCAACAACTAAATTTACTATTTAATTATTAAAATATTTTTGCACCAACAATTGAAACTATGAAAAATACGAAAACCCGACTAGAAGCGACAACTGAAAGTGCCAAAACACTCGAGCTCTTCATACAACAGATAACCCCTCTGACACACTGACTGTCACCAAGAAACCCAATAGCTAAATTCAACACTAACATGATCGAAAATAGGTATATTACAGTTGATGTCCTGGAGGCTCTTTCAGGATGATTGAGAGAGTGCAATTTTTATTCTAAATGATTTAATCTAGGGCTTGCTAAATGCTAAGTGGTCTACTGCCTTACTGCCCTCTTGATAGCAAAGAAGCTAGTGCACATTCTTAAAATTTCCAGTTGGTGCTCTGCCCTCTCGAAGAATTGAATTGAACAACAACAAAGAAGCCAATGCACATTCTTAAAATTTGCAACTAGTGCTCTGCCCTCTCAAGGAATTGAACTGAATGATAACAAAGAAGCCAGTGCACATTCTTAAAATTTGCAATTGGTGCTCTGCCTTCTCAAAGAATCGAATCAAATTGCCAATTCATGTAGCCTCCTTTCGTGAATCACCTTCAACAGCCAATTTTTCCAATTTGAGATTCTCCATGGCTCTAAATTTCTAATAGCTTCAACCATATTGCTAGAAACATAACCAGGATTAACTGAGAAGGCACTCAGACAAGAGCCTGGAGAATGTTTGATTAAAGAAACTGGCCCAAGTAGACTTAGATTGCCATGGAATTCACCATTAAAGTTTAGCTTCTTAAATCCCACTGAAGCAGCTCACCACCTCGCTTCACTTTGATTCTTTGTACTATGACTTATCACTATTTTGGGTGCTCTCATAATTTCTTGCTAGCCTTTGTTTCAGTGCTAAGTTGGGACAAAAAATGTTAAATATCTATATTTGCTTTTATGCTGTCAATTAAATTTGCTTATGAGTCATGTCTTGTTTTTATTGACTATTCAGTATTTTACAGATTTGAATGTTTAATTCGGAAGTGAAATTTTTGAACCAAGTTGAACCTTATATATAGAAGTACAATTAGTTTTTAACATTTCTGTTGTATACATCCGACATATATGGAGTTGTTGATGTGATTTTCGTGACCGTACCAACGCAGAATAAAGTCGTCAACGGCTACCCTATTCTCTCTTGATCAAAGTATCCAGCACGCTAAGATTGCGAGAGAGTTTGTGCGTTCAACTCCAAGGTTCTTTCAATGCAAATAGTCTCAGTTGGCTCAATGTGATTTGCTGGTATTTCAAGGGGACTTACGAAATTGTTCAACAACAGAGGAAGGCATTTTCATAATTCGACAGATTTATCAATGAAGCACAGGTTTCCTACTCTAACCAGAAAGTACTAAATGCAAATGGTGCAGGGTTTAGAGAGTCTAAATCTATTCTAAGGTGTGGACATGGCGATCAATTCTCACAAGCTTCAACCAGGCTCTGCTTTGCCTCGCTTCGGACGGCCTCCACAGAACCGGTGCAATCTTCAAAGGAGTAGCTCAAGATGTTCAGATCACAACTTACCATGAAAATACCATCACAACGACGCATATAAACATACAAATCATGATCGAAGTTAAGTACATGATATTCCAGTTGACCACACAAGGCGCATTCACCATCAGCGAACACACTAGTGGTATGGATAGACGAAGTTTGCTCAAATTGAAGACCACATTCCACAATTACTATCTACTGCTTGCATGAAATGAAACTTATTCTACTTTAAGTCACTACTCGAATCAAAGGACGAAGAAACCTTGCTAGCTACTCACAACAAAAGACGAAATTCATCATCAATGAAAATTCTTTTTATTGGGAGAGTGTTCACAACAATTTCTTACAAAGTTTTAAGGAAAAACTTTCCTTCTTCTTCAACTACTCTATCAATCTATACTAAGCTACTTCTAATTTGTCTCTATTCTATTCTACTTCTACTCTAATTCTACTACGGTACAAATGAGGGGGACTCCCCTTTTATAGATGGCCAAGTCCAATGGACGGCTCAGATTACAATCGACTGGATGGCCCAGATCGTGCCACCTCAGCCCTAAACAAGATTCACCCTAAAAATCGCCACCAAGAGGAGTGGGGTAATAAATGAGCCATTAATGTCCATCATCCTTCTAGAAGATTCCAGCCTTGAAACGCGTTCACACTGTTCTTGATTTTCTTCTTGACGTTGTTCTTCAACTTCTTCTTTGTCACTTGAGCTGGGTACATACGAAGTCTCAACACTTAGCCACTTTTTGCAATTTTTCTTCCTTCGAGGTTGAGATGTCATCTTGAATTACTTGCTTCATCACTTAAGTCATCACCGCTTGGTCTTGACGTTCCTCCTACAAAACAAGCAAGGAAAAGAGTATTAGTACACTTCATAATATAAACTCAACTTACTTACGAGGATTTTCACGCTTTAACTCCCGAGGGTTCATCGTCTTCACTAGCCAACTTCATCCTCAAATTTTTCATGCCTTAGCCAAATTTCCAACCCATCTTGTATTCTACCTGGGCATACTTCACTCTGATATTTCATCCGACTCAGGCTCAAGAAAGAAAAGCTTTCATCAGGAACTCGATCAAAATCATCTAGGCACTAATTTCAAATTCATCACCCAAGGCATTTTTATCTTCAAAAACATCATTTATTCCTTGCCTTAGAAATTTTTTAAAATTTCCCTTAGGAAAATTCATTGTTTCAAGTGCCGATCAAATTCCTCACCCCGGAAGGCCTCAACAAACTATGAAAAAGTTTGAAATCCATTCCTCATCACAAACGTCCAATACCCAGAAGAAAATTTTCTTCAGAACGTGTCGAATTCATAGGTACACAACGAACGGGTTCATTTAATTTTTTTTTAATTTTGAACCTTAGAAAAATAATTTTCATCAAATTTAATCCATTTCTTCAACTCCAGGCGCACTTCCTTGCTTTGACTTGAAATTTCTCATTGACTCTGTGAAGCTGGAGTATTCTGACTCATTCCTGCCAATTTTATCCATGCCTCTGAAAATTTCATCTCCTCCATCAAACTTAGGCATATTTTCTTCTAGAGGTGGAATTTAAATATTTATACTTAGAAAAATATTCCATCATTTCATCACTAGCTTGGGCGCATTTAAGCTTTTGTCCTGCCACTTGCAAACACTTAGAAAATATTTCTTGACTTCTTTCTCATCTTGGGCGCAATTCATGGGTAGAGCTTCCATTTTAATTACCTTAGGAACTTTTCATGCCTGTTCACAAACTTGGGCGCATTTAATAGGTTGAGCTTCAACTTTTATTCCTTAGAAGACTTTTGCTATTTTCATTCTTCAAGTGGGGCGCAAATAGGAGGGGTTGTTTTAAATTTGAACACTTAGAAACTTTCAAGGCCCCTTCTTCAACTTGGGCGCAATTAGCCCCTCATGCTTTCAATTTTCATGTCTTGGTAGAATTTTCACTCCTCCAGCAGCTGGGGTGCATCTGACCCTTGAGGTTTCATTTTTCAAACTTAGTTAGATTTCCCAACTTCAACTTCCTCTTGCTAAGGCGCATTTCACCATGGGAGCTTTCAATTTGTCAACACTTAGAAGAATTTTTTATCAATTCCTTGAGGTGGGCGCATATGAGAGGTCAATCTTTCATTTTCCAGACTTAGAATCTTCTTCTATGAGGGGCGCATTTAGGGGGTAGGGACTTCAAATTTAAAATATCTAGAAACTCTTCAAGCTCAAAGGCGCATTTCACCCTATAAGCTTTCACTTTTCAATACTTAGAATATTTTCTAGACTCATCTTCTTCCATGGGCGCAAATGACCCCTTCTAGTTTCAAGTGTTAGCACTTAACATTTTCCAAAGCTCCACAGGCAAGTCCAGGTGCATCAACAGGGGAGAGCTTCAAATTTAAAAGACTTGAATATATTTTCAACCTTTCTTTAGTCAAAGGCGCATATGACTGGCTAAGCTTTGAGTTTTCCACACTTTGACATTTTTAAACTTACTCCTCCAGCCTAGGGCGCATTTTAAGGTGTGCACTTTGAGTTTTGAGCACTTAGGAAATATCAAATTCTCCCCTCAACTCCCAGGCACATATGGAGTGGGCAACTTCTAGTTTTCAATACTTAGAGAATTTCTATGTCATCTCCCCAAGCCTAGGCGCATTTAGCCCTTGGAGCATCAAATTTAAAACACTTAGAAATTTTCCAGCTCACCCTCTTCTCCCTAAGGCGCATTTTGGAGGTGCTACTTCCACTTTGGGTGCCTTAGAAAATTTTTGATGCTTCTTCTTCAAGGCGCATATGGGGGCTTGAGTTTCCAATTTATGAGACTTAGGCAAATTTGTAGGCATCTCTCCAAGCAAGGGCGTATTTAAGAGATTCTGCTTCAAGTTTTGATGACTTAAACAAATTTCAATCTCTCCAGGCAAGGCAAGGCGCATTTTAGGGGGGGAGCTTCCATTTTCAATGCCTTCACTAAATTTCCTGCCTCATCTTTAGCTTCTCAAGGTGCATTTGGCCTGCGAACTTCAAATTTCAAGTGCTTAGAGAATTTCCACCAACCTTCAGCTTTTAAAGGCGTTTTTCACTGGCTGGACTTGAAAATTTATTAACTTCAGTGAATTTTATGCCATTTTTCAAATTTAGAGTGATTCGTTCATGCTAACCCTAGCTTGCCCTAACTTTCTAATTTTAGAAAGTTTCCCAAATTTTGAATTTCAAGCTAATTTCAAGCTCCAAAAGGCTGGATTTTGCTTTGTTTTGAATCTCGGGATGTGTTTGTGCTACCGATGCCTGATATCTGTCTGTACCTGCTATTTCAACAACTTACTAAAAATAGCAATTGCTCAGAATGCCTTCAAATTTCACATGCTGAATGCCTGAAGAATGTCGATCGTGGCTGGATGCTGCTTCTGCATGACTATCGTGTTTCGCCCTTGAATTTAGGAAACCCTAATTCCTCTGTACCAGCCTGCTAAAAATAGTAAGTGTTTCCTTTTTGAACCTCTGCAACTCTGTTCAGCTTGAAATTCGTGCTATGGGATCTTTATTAGCTGTTTGACTTGTTCATACTGACGCCTTGTGCTGACTTGCTATTTATAGCACATTTCTGAGGTGGCCTGCTATTTATAGTGACTGCTTGTTTCTGATATCTCCACAACTCCGTTTGATTTGAAATTCAAATGACGTGCTCCTCACCACGTGACTTGCCTACTAACATCAGCACCTGCTGCTGACTTTCTATTTATAGCCAGTTTCTGAAATGACTTACTATAAATAGTAAGTGCTCTATTTGCCTTCAAATTTTATCAGCAGATAGCTTGAAAGATGCTGAACGCGGTGGTATACATCAGTTTTTGAAAATTCTGACTTTTTACGCCTCTTTTTGGGACCTGAAGCTGGAAACCCTAATTGGTCTTGCATGCGTATCAAATGACCTCTGTTTGTCTTCGTTTTTGTTGCATTGCGATCAGTTCATGATTCTGAAGTGCTGGGAGTCAGCTGCTGAGATGCATCTGCTAAAAATAGTAAATTCCTAAATGAGTGACCATCTTCGTTTGCATGTCGCATCACTGCATAGCTCTCAAAAACCCATAAAGAATATGCAAACATGCAAACCCTAAAAATAGCCTCCAAAGGCTGAACTCTGAAATTCATTATCTCGCTTTGCATGTCACACCATCGCGAAGGTCTCCGAAAACCCAGAAGGAATCTCTAGACATGCGTTGAAAAACTTTGCATCTAAGCCCTAAAATTTGCTCTGGAAGTTGAACTGCTAAAAATAGTATGTTGTTCGTTTCAGCTCAAATTTTGCCAGTGAGTAGCCTGATGTGTTCTGAATGCAGTGTGACTGTCGAAACTTCAAGAACATTGACGGAATGCCCTGAATTGCACACTTACTAAAAATAGTAAGTTGCCAGAATCTGATGGAATTTCAGTGGAAGCTTGCTGGAAGCACACTGACCTCAATGTTAATCCCTGTTTTCAATATATTCACTTTTTTTTTTATCTCAAATTGACCAGGAAAGCACAAACCCTAATTTTCAGACTTGGCCAAAATTTCACATTAAGGTTCAACGGCGGGTCCATCCCGAAAAGACAGACAGTAGAAAAGAGAGACAACAACAAAACGACCGAAAAGCAAAGCCAAAATTAGGGGGTCCCCATTTGCAATGGGGCGATGTGTGAAAAAGGTCACAAAAGGAGTATTGCCAAGCCTTAATTTTTTAAAATTAAGTTTTCATTTGGTCAATTTTGTGGACTTTCTGGTTCCTATTTTTTTTCTTAGTATGGCAGTTGCATTAGAATGACTGAATTTCTTCCATTGGTAGCACAATATTGAAAAGTATGTCAAAATAATTGCTGATTCAAAGGCAGCTCATAACAGTTCAATCCTTTTCCTACATTTCAGTAAGAAATTTGTCTTTTGCTATAACAGATTATTTATCTAAGTTATTGGTATGGGCTCGGGTATGGGGGTTCACTATTTTACCTTGGGGCTGTGGTATGGCTCAGGTATGTCTATAAAAAATATAAAAAATCAGATAAATAAACAAAACTAACCACAATATCAATGTTGTGTGCAGAAATTAACAAAAATATAACAAAACACAAATGATAATTCAAAATATGAAATGAGTCATGACGTATTGATAATTCAAAATATGAAATGAGTCATGACGTATACCACATTGGGTTGTATTACCCATGCGAAAAGAGGAGTATATTCAGAGTTAGTAGTCAAATTCAAGAACTCTGTGAATAAATTGTCATATTGATCTTCATTGAGAGTATCCAAATCAGCAATTGGTTCATTAGAACTAAACAGTAGGAGTAGCAGTTGTTTAGTTGCGTTGTTTTTTATGTTATTAATTATTATCAACTATGAAAAACTAAACAAAAGCATACTAAAACACTACTTATAATTGATAATTTAAAAAATTAAATGATTCATGACATATGATATATCACCTTTTCAGAAAAGAAATTATACAATGGTCATAGTCAAATTGAAGAGCCACGACAATAAATTGTCAAATTGCTTTTCATCAAGAGCATCCTAATAAGCAAGTGATTCATTAGAACCAAACAGTAGAGCTACGAGCATTTTAGTTGTGTTTTATTCATGTTTTTGTAATTTTGTTTTTAATATTTATCATTTTATTTATTTTTATTATGAATGCCATAACTGGATAGCACTGCTTTCTAATTGCTTTTTCCTTAATTATGACAGTCATGGTAGTGAGAATAATAGAAAAAGGTGGGAGAAGGTACCCACTAGCCAGACCAATATTAGGGCAATACTTGGTAATTTAATTATTTAGTAAATAGAAAGAGTGGTGTTATAATTTGACAGGGTCATACATTTGATGATTTACATGGTGAATAATTCCTATGTATAACTGAAAAGTTTCAAACAATGATTTATCCCTAGAACAGAGCATCGAAGGTGCAATGGATAGAAAGTGTTTTTGTGAGTCTTATCCCTAAAACATAGCCTCAAAGATGTGAAGAACAACAAAATATTTTTGGTTGTTATATTTTTTTCCCATAAAATAGCTCAGCCACAAGTTTGGAAGGGATTAGTTATAGACCTACAAGTGTGGAGTGTACCATTTATGCTCCAGTTCAGAGCTTCTTGTTGTATTCAAAGCAAAAGGAAAGCAGCCTTCATTCACCACAGTTATTACCATTGGCATATATAAAAGAGAGGTTGGATTGCTCATATGAAAGCAAGAGGTGGATACATATAGAACACACCACCTAGAGATGTGAATTACAACCAATGTGGATAAAGAAAATGTAGTCACATGTGTGTACAACATCTTATCTTAGGTCCATAATATGCATTAAAGTAATTAACTAAATGCAATAATAAAATAATGCACCAACAACTTGCATAACAATTCCGTTAAGAGTTAGTCCTAAGAAAAGGTAGTCAATCTTGGCCAAATTCTGTCTGTTTGAATGTTATTGGCAGACATCTTATATTGCCATTTATAATGGCATGTACAACACATGCCTCGATGAAATGAGTCAATCTATAAGAAGCAGACCCAAGAATCAAAAGAATTGGCATATTTGAGCCACTTTACACTGCTGATTATTGCTTTCCAAAGCTATGAACTCACAAGCCTTAAACCCAATTATTAGTATTTCAAGAACAACATACTCTATCAAAAAGTAGAACAGTTGCAGTTTGTAGAAACATTAAAAAGAAGAAAAAACCACTCCAAATTTTTAATAAATAAATCTGCTTATGCATAATAATGCTAATTGTTTTAGAAAATGATAGAAACCACACCTTTGCCACATCCCTGTTAAGCTTCTTCACATTTGCTGCTAGAGCACTCTTCTCATTGGTAAGCTTTGCCTGCCAAGAATTTAACATTTTATAAATATTCCATGAATAAAGACAGCAACAAACTGTAAAAGCACAACTAAAATTACCACATTTTAACCAAAACAGAGACTTACATAGGAAAAAAAATGGTACAGATATCAAAGTTGACAAAAATAGCCAAATATGAATTTGAACAAGAATTTAAACATCTTACTGTAATTCCTTGAGACAGAATTGCTAAAGGCATGTAAAGTGTCAGTTAAATCCAAAAAATGAAGTACCAAGATTAATAATAAAAGATAGTTGATACATATGGAAACATTAACCAGCCATATGAAAATGCAGGCTCACATAGATAAATATAGAAAGATAGAAGCAAATTTCTGAAATTTCCAACTACTAAATTTCACCAATGGAACAAGTGAACAACTCTATTGAATGCAACCATATCAATTTTCAACAAGAGATGCAAAGAATTTTAAAAAATTAGTAAATTAATAAGAAAAATGGGTCAGAGGAATCTAACAAATTAAGAGATGTTTACTAAGGTTAAACCGCTAGATTTCAAAAACAGAAAATACTCTTCAAGTTATTTCAAAAAGAAAAGCTGAGATTACAAGTTGTCTTAAAAGTTAAGACAATGAAAATGCAAGTGAAATGGAAAGAGAATCTAAGAAAAGGTATTTACCAATGTGTTTTAGAAATGAAAATACATGCAATGATTCTTATCCACAGAAATCAGAATTTCAAGTTTCGGCCTAACAGCAATACATATGGAAACATGAAAAACAAAACATTGACCAAAACTATTCAAAGGGTTTAATTTTTTTTATAAGTAATTAATAGGAAAGGAGGTAAAAGAGAATGTCGCTAATATACAGTTTTACTTAGGTTACTAATCATCTACCTCAAGAATAGAAAATTCACTTCAAATTAGTTTATGAAGAAAAGCCAAAAACTAAAAGTCGGCATAAAATAATGAAAATGCAAGTGCAATAGAGAGAAAATCTTTAAAATATTGTATTGAAATTACTGGCAGTTAAGTTTCAGCAATAAAGACACTAATAAAACTTTGGTGGTGCTTTCCACTTCTTCATCTCACTCCTTCAAGGGCCTCAAAGTGAATTTCTTTCCATTCTTTTCAAGCATGTATATGTTGGCTCTTCCATCATGTATGGCTTTCCTATCAAATTGTCAAGTTCTACCCAACAAAACATCACACACATCCATAGGCATGATGTCACACCAAATTTTGTCCTTATACAAACCAATCTGAAAATCAACTAAGCATTGTTCATTTATCAATATTTGTTGACCATTTTGAAGCTGAGATAACTTATAAGGATTTGGATGTGTTATCCTTTTCAAACCCAAATCTTCTACCGTCTCATTGGACATTACATTGTTTGTAACACAATTTAACTACTTGTGAGATTTTTTTCATCCCAAGTTTTTGCAAGCAAAACTCAACAAGTTTCTGATGAGCACAAATATGAATGGCTGCCCTCTATCAATATTTATCGGTGCCTCTTTCTAATTAATGTTGATCGCTGTTTTCTTTCAAGTATTAATCGAACCTCATATAATATACCTGAATTACAAGCAAGAAACCACTAAAGGTTAGCATGGGAAACCAAGGCTTTCCAGCTGGTCAATGGATTGTTGTTCAAGCTAGGGCCCAATCAGGTATTAAAGTGTGTAGCGCGGTAAGAGATTGGGAATGTACTTCAAGAGGCGCATTAGAATCTTATTGGAGACCATTGGAACTTCAAGTTCATGCCGCAACATGCAATGTACTCTTAGCAAGTCTATGGTGGCCTTGATGCCAAAGAATAGGTAATGGAATATTGAATTGGAAAACCATTAAAACTGCCCCTTTGGCCATCCCAACCACAAGAAATATTTGAAATATGAGGATTGAACTTCATTTTCCCATTAAAATTTAGCTAGACACATCAGCATAAATACATTGTGGTCGCCACTAAAGTATGTGACTAAGTGGGCTCAAGCAAGGGCCATGTAAAACAATAGAAAGGCCAAGTCGAGGCCACAAACAAAGTCCTCATTTTAGTTATAACATGTGGATTCTCTTGGTTTGGTTAAAGATTCTACAATCCTTGTTGTTCATAGGTCCAGCCCACTTCCCATCCCCATTTGCCCTAGTGTCATGGATACCAAGACTAAACACTTGCCTATGAGAATACTATTACCATCACTCAGTTCAATCAAGCTTGAATGAGAGGAATTTTAATGAAAAATGGATAAATGTCAAGGATCTTATTCAAAGGAACTTAAACTAGATGTTGAGGACCTCTCTATCTCGAAAGATCACAATACTAACTTTATGTTCAAACCTCATACTTTCTTTCCTGGGATTTCCTCTACTTCCCCCCATGAATGATGGTCATGCTGTCAATATGGCCTCTTGGGGTTATAATTGTCTAAAGAAAGAAAAGGATGAGATTAAAGAAACTATTTGTCAACAACAAAAAAAAGTTAGGGTTTTGTCTTCTAAGAATATGAGTAATGAGAAAGTTCTTCTATAGAATTCCTATTCTCCTGAATATTTTCCTAAGTTTGATGACTTCAAACTGGATGTTGATAGTCTGCAACAAATTTATGGTTGTGTCTATGACATATGTAACTAGGGATGTCATGCAATAGAAAGTCTTCATAACCTCCACCTAAATTTGGTTAATTATCCTTTTATGTGAGATAAGGTTTGTGATGAAGGTCCATGGTTTAGGGATGATGTTGGAGAGAAGCCTATGACGGAACTTAGCATGCAATGTGGCATTGGTTTTATTCCAACTTGACAAATAGGCTTGGAACCTTGTGATTTTTATGTCTTCTTATAGTGTGATTAATATTGCAAGGGGTGTGCACCCATTATGACCATGAAATATGCTAACCAATTTTTTGCCACAGTTTTTACACAATCACCAACACTTGGCCAACTTGATTAGCGTTAGCTCCAAACCCAAGCTCTATCAAAGCAACTCTAACAAATAATGTGCCCTAAAACCACTTAAGGAAGAGGGGCGGGCATATGGTCAGAGGATCCCTAGGATCTAAAACTTGATACAGAAATTGAATACAACTGGAAACTGAAGATAAACTCAATGCCAAGAATGTGCACTCAAGATCCCTTTGAAGGCGAGGTGCTAACATATGGCGGAGTACTTATTACAAAATTGAAATGAACTTAGGTGGATAACCAGCCATGAAAGTTTCAAATTATCTAAGTCATCTACTGCGGCAGGCATCCACTCTTGAGTGGGAATTCTTCACTTTTCAGTGAGTACAATGAGAGTTACACAAATTTATTCTCCACACTGGCGGTAAACCATCCAGGGGTAATTATTGTTGGCTTTAGAAATTACAAGTAAATGCAGCAATAACAATTGGTTGGATTAGTACTACTAATGCACAACCTTACAATCAAAATACTCTGCAATTTACTAGTATTACAATGATAGAACAATGCCAATATGTGAAGAATGATTTTCTCAAATTACTAAGCTCTCAAACACTGAAAATGAAACCAAAATCTAAACTTTTTTTAAGTCTGATAATTAAAACCAGCAAACTGAAACTAAAAACCAGCAACCTGTGAATCAATGAAATGCTCATAACTTAATCAATTTACCTCTGAATTGAGTGAAATCAATTGCAATGAACTTCTGGAGGATAGGCGCCCATGTCATGATGAAGAAACAGCTTCAAAAATCAATCATTAATTTCATTCAACAATTCCCAATGCCCATGAAATGGTATGGCCCTTAGCAAGGGCGATTTTGCTAGAACAATTCAAAATCTTCAAGATAAAATCTGCAATTCACTAAGAAGCTCCGCCCTAGCCATAGAAATGAGATTATTAAATACCCAAAACAAAATAAAATTCATACAAGACGCTGGAAACAAAATCGACTTTCAGCTGTGTAGAAACCAGCAACTTGAAAACTGAAAATCACACCAAAATTCACCACTTTGAAGCTCTATCTGCTAGTCTGATTTGAAAAGAAGCCTGAAACCAACTAGGTGTTATCTTACAAACACGAAATTGGATGAGAACTAGGAGGTCAACATTCCTCGAAGTGCAAATTGAGTAATCAATTCGACAGCATAACTTTAGCATAAACATGAGATACCAAAATGCTGGAGCAAATCTCTCTTTTATAGAAAGAGAGGTGACTCTTCACCTTCTGTAAATCCTCCAAGAAGAGGGACGCCTTTTCTCACATGGCAATATTTTTAAATTTTCAAATAAACACTTTATTTCCTCACTAAGGCGTCCATTCCAAGGCAATAATAACTTTGAGAAAAATATTAATCAATTACTTCATGAGGCGTACCCCCTCAATGACCCTTTTTTAAAAAAACTTAAAGTTATCTTCTTAGGCCAAGGGGTCAACAATGAAACATAATATTAATTGCCTTGAGTTAAATACTTGACATCAAATACTGCATTTTGAAAGCTACACCAAAAAACCAATTGCTCCAACAAGAATAAGAACATACTGAAGCACTGCTAACAGGACCACTGCCAAAAATAGTATTTACTATAAATAGTAAACACCTATAAATGCCACAAAACCTCCAAGCAAGGAAACCCTGATTTTACTTCAACGAGCCTATGGGCCTTCAAAATAGGCTGATGGGCAACTAAGTTGATCACTGATGAGAAGGGGACATTACAGTCCGCTCTCCTTGAGATTGCTTGTCCTCAAGCAACCGTAAAGATGGATGTTGCAAAATATGTTCACCTTCTCACATTGCATCTTCAATAGGCAAGTTCCTCCATCTAACCAAGTACTCCTTGATTGTTCTTCTCCTCAAGGAGTGCTCTCTAGTGTCAAGAATCTCTTCTGGAATCAACACCAACTGACCTTCTTCATCCAATGGAGGTAATTCCGAAGTAGCCACCACATTGTGCCCAAGTTCCCTCTTGAGGTGTGACACATGGAAGACGTTATGCACCCTACTTTCAGTTGGAAGCTCCAACTCATATGCCACTTCACCAATCCTTTTGATGACCTTAAATGGGCCATAAAACCATGGCTTTAACTTTTCAGCGCCACTCTTTTTAAGGGAAGATTGCCTATAGGGCTGAAGTCTCAAGTAGACCATGTCTCCCACTTCAAAAATCCCCTCTATGTGTTGCTGATCAGTGTATAACTTTTGTTGGTTTTGAGTTTGTTGCAGATTTTCCTTTAGAGATTTCAAGATGTCTTGGCTTTGTTGAAGCATATCTTTTGCCTGTGGAGCGCTAATATCACCAAACACCAAATCTACAAAATTAGGTGCATCATAACCATAAAGAGCCATAAAAGGAGACATCTTAATAGACATATGATAGGAAGAGTTGTAACAATACTCTCCCAAATGAAGCCATTTAATCCAAGCTCTTTGCTGCCCCGAAACGTAATTTCTAAGGTAGCCTTCTAGCTACTTGTTGACAATCTTGGATTGCCCATCTGTTTGTGGATGATAACTAGTGCTTGGAGTAAGCACTGTTCCACTCAACCTGAAGATCTCTTGCCAAAAAGCACTTAGGAACTTGCTGTCCCTATCACTGACAATGGTTTTAGGCAACCCATGCAAATGGAAAACTTTTCTAAAGAATAACTCAGCCACTTGAGCTGCTGTAAATGAAGTTGTGACAACATAAAAATGAGCAAATTTTTTTAATCTATCTACCACAACAAAAATGCAATCACGTCCTTGCACCTTAGGCAACCCAGTGATAAAATCCATTGCAATGCTCTCCCATTTTTTATTTGGAATTGGCAAGCGCTGCAACAAACCAGCTGGAAAAGAATGTTCATTTTTATTCTTTTGGCAAGCAGAACATTCTCTTATGTAACTCATGATCTCTTCCTTCATCCCTTTCCAAGTGAACCTTTCTCTAATCTGCTTATAAGTCTTGAATATGCCTTGATGACCAACAAGGGGAACATCATGAAAAGACTGTAGAATCTTTTTTTTAAGCTTAGATTCATGCACTAAAAAGATCCTACCTTTATAGAGAATTAACCCATCAACCAACTTATACCTTTCATCAACCAAATGACCTTTAAGCAAGCTAGTTGCAAACTGATTTTTAGCATAATCAATAGCAATTAACTCCTTCCAATCTGCTGATAACTCACAAAGTGACTGCAAATGGGGTCTTCTTGAAAGAGCATCAGCTACTATGTTATTTTTCCCTTTGACATATTCAATGTCAAAATCATATGCTTGGAGCTTACTTACCCACTTTTGTTGCCTTTCATTCAAATCCTTTTGGCGCATAAAATGTTTAAGACTGTTGTGATCAGTCTTAACAACAAATTTGCTTCCCACCAAATATTGACGAAACTTAGACAAAGCGTGCATGATGGCAAGCATCTCTTTGTCATAAATTGAGTAAGTTTTTTCTACTCCTCTCAACTTCCTGCTTTCGAAGACAATGGGATATTTTTCTTGCATTAAAACAACTCCAACACCTTCACCCGAAGCATCACATTGCAATTCAAATGGTTTTGTGAAATCCGGAAGAGCCAATACTGGACATGAACTCATGATATGCTTAAACTTGTCAAACACTTCTTGTGCCTTGTTTGTCCATAGGAAAGATCCTTTCTTTGTGAGATCTGTAAGGGGAGCTGCCATATGTGAATAGCCCTTAACAAATATTCTATAAAAACCACATAAGCCCAAAAATCCCTTCAAAAGAGAAACATTCTTTGGAGGAGGCCAATCAAGAATGGCCTTTATCTTCTCAGGATCAACTTTGACACCCTTAGCACTAATGATGTGGCCAAGGTACAATAGCTCTGTCATCCTGAACTCACATTTTGACTCTTTAGAAAACAAGCATTCTGCCTCCAAGATGCTAAGCACCTTTTCTAAGTGCTTGAGGTGCTATTCCCAAGACTTACTGAAAATGAGGATATCATCGAATAAGATGAGCACAAACTTCCTCAACTGCTGTCTAAAGATCTTGTTCATACAAGATTGAAATGTTGCTGGAGCATTTGTCAACCCAAAAGGCATGACAAGAAATTCAAAATGCCCAAAAAGGCATCTAAATGTTGTTTTCTCTATATCCGCTTCGCTCATCCTGATTTGATGATAACCAGAACAGAGATCAATCTTCGAAAAGAACATAGCCCCATGGAGCTCATCAATAAGCTCATCTATCCTTGGAATATGATATCTATTCTTAATTGTTTTTTGATTCAATGCACGATAGTCAACACACATGCGCATTGTGCCATCCTTCTTTTTGACCAGCAACACTGCTAAAGCAAAAGGACTTTTGCTTGGCCTAATGAACCCCATCTCCAATAGTTCCTTGATGGCCTTTTCTATCTCATCTTTCTGCTTCTTTGGATAACAATATGGCGTGGTGATGACAGGATTTTCTCCTTCTTCTAACTCAATAACATGCTCACAACCTCTTTTAGGAGGTCTCCCAGGAGGTAGGCTACCAAAGACTTTGCTCTTCTTTGAAAGTAAGGCTTGAATATCAGGATGATATTGCCTTTTCTCTTCCACTGGATCAACTAGTAGGACCATACATTCTGCTGCCCATTCAACTTGATCATGACGGATCAGCTTTTCCATTCTCTTCAAGGACACAATTCGAGGGCCCCCATTTGACATCCCTCTCAAAACAACCTTCTTTCCATCAGCTTGAAATTTTAGCTTCATTGTTTGTAGATTAAATGTGATCTCTCCAAGAGATCGCAACCATTGTATTCCCAACACGGCATCGGTATCACCAATACCAACAACATAAAGATCATCTTTTGCTTCATAATTTCCTAACTGAATAGAAAGGTTAGGAATCTTCTTTGTACATGACATGGTGAAACCATCAGCTACCATTACTTTGAAGCCTTCAAATTCTTCAGTCTTCAATCCTCTCTTTGTCACCAATCCTTCGTCAATGAAGTTGTGAGTTGCTCCAATATCAATTAGAGCAACTATCCTTTAAGAACCAACCACTCCACAAACCCGAAAGGATTCATTTTTTTGAAAACTTGATAGTTGTGCTAAAGCACTACCATCTCCAACCTCATTAGGATTCTCTTCTGGAGCTTCTTCACCATCACTATTTGCTGATTCGTATTGTTGATCAGACGAATCAGATTCTGATCCATAATCAGAATAGCCCTCCATTCGGTGTGTTTTGCCTCTTCCATAGCAACAGTGACCCTTAACCCAAGGCTCACAACAGGTGTAGCAAACACTATCTTTTCTAAGTTGTTCTCGAAGCTCTTCTGACATCTTTGGCGGAAACTTCTTTGGCAGATTTGAAGAATGTTTTTTATCCTTCTTATGGCTGAAAGGTTTCAAATGAAACTTAGGCCTTGGGGCTGCCAACTCCATGCTCCTCACTTTCTTGATGGCTTCATCTAAAGTTGGTGGATCAAAGGCTTTGACCCATCCCTTCAAAGGCTCCATTAATCCTTCAAAAAAGAAAACCACAAGTCTTCTCTCAGTAATGTTAGGCACCATTACTGATAACCTCTGAAAATCAACCACATAATTTTCTAAAGATCCTTGTTGCTTCAACTATGCCAATTCTTTGAATCTCAACTCAGGATCCTTGGTATCAAATCTTTCAATCAGCTTGTTGGTAAACTCATCATAGGTGCGGATGAGGTTATGGCCAAGAGTGACCAAACCATGAGTCCACCATTCGTGAGCTACTCCATCCAAATGCAATGTGGCAAATTTAATTGCATCTTCCTTTGGCATTGGTCTGAGAGAGAGATAGTTATCCAATTTCTGCACCCATGATCTGGTTGTACACTTATTACCACCATCAAAATGTTCCGAAGTTATCTTTCCCAAAGTTTGATAAAAATCATTTCTAGGCACCATAGGAGGACGTTGCTCATTCCTTCCACCATTTCTCTGACTCCTTTGATTCATGTATTGATCAAAGGTCCAAGCATCTCTCATATCAAGGGGTAAGGAAGCATATTCCATATAAGCTTGTCGTGCATCATCAGCAAAAGGTGTTGCAGCTTCAACTAGTAGTTGCTCTTCCCTTGGAGTGAAAGTAGGGAAAAGAGGTCTAGAGGAGGACCACTAGAAGTTGCAGTATGCTGACCCACAATTCTATCTCTTTTATTCACCTCAGGATTGCCATTACTATTATTCCCATTAACTCCATTGCTTTCACCAGTTGGATTATTTTGGGGCTAAATGATAGTCTGTGCTGCTTGCTGATCCAACTTGGATAATAATCGGGACGTCATGTCGATCATTCCATCAAACTTTTTTTCTATTCTGTCCTTTTCTTCATTAGCTTGCCTAACACTGTCTGACATTATTTCAATCGTTTGACCAGCTCCTTCAACTGACTTTTCCGTAACTTCAATTGTTTTGCCAAGATCTCTTAAGGCTTCCGAAAATGTCTCTGCCTCTGAAACGGGTGGAACTGATGTTGAGTTCTGGCCTGACTTCTGGTGAATGGTCTGGTTTCTCTTTAACTCATCAGACAACTGACTACAGAATGTCGCAGGATGGTAGGGTCTTCTGCTCTGATACTACTGAAATATGCTAACCAATTTTTTGCCACAGTTTTTACACAATCACCAACACTTGGCCAACTTGATTAGCGTTAGCTCCAAACCCAAGCTCTATCAAAGCAACTCTAACCAAGAATGCGCCCTAAAACCACTTAAGGAAGAGGGGTGGGCATATGGTCAGAGGATCCCTAGGATCTAAAACTTGATATAAAAATTGAATACAACTGGAAACTGAAGATAAACTCAACACCAAGAATGTGCAGTCAAGATCCCTTTGAAGGCGAGGTGCTAAAATATGGCGGAGTACTTATTACAAAATTGAAATGAACTTAGGGGGATAACCAGCCATGAAAGTTTCAAACTATCTAATTCATCCGCTGCGGTGGGCATCCACTCTTGAGTGGGTACAATGAGAGTTACAAATTTATTCTCCACACTGGCGGTAAACCATCCAGGGGTAATTAGTGTTGGCTTTAGAAATTACAAGTAAATGCAACAATAACAATTGGTTGGATTAGTATGACTAATGCACAACCTTAAAATCAAAATACTCTGCAATTTAATAGTATTACAATGATAGAACAATGCCAATATGTGAAGAATGATTTTCTCAAATTACTAAGCTCTCAAACACTGAAAATGAAACCAAAATCTGATCTTTTTTTAAGTCTGATAATTAAAACCAGCAAACTGAAACTGAAAACCAGCAACCTATGAATCAATGAAATGCTCATAACTTAATCAATTTACCACCGAATTGAGTGAAATCAATTGCAATGAACTTCTGGAGGATAGGCGCCCATGTCATGATGAAGAAACAACTTCAAAAAGCAATCATTAATTTCATTCAACAATTCCCAATGCCCATGAAATGGTATGGCCCTTAGCAAGGGCGATTTTGCTAGAACAATTCAAAATCTTCAAAATAAAATCTGCAATTCACTAAGAAGGGTCGCCCTAGCCATAGGAATGAGATTATTAAATGCCCAGAACAAAATAAAATTCATACAAGAAGCTGGAAACAAAATCGACTTTCAGCTATGTAGAAACCAGCAACTTGAAAACTGAAAATCACACCAAAATTCACCACTTTGAAGCTCTATCTGCTAGTCTGATTTGAAAAGCAGCCTAAAAACCAACTAGGTGTTATCTTGCAAACACCAATTGGATGAGAACTAGGAGGTCAACATTTCTCAAAGTGCAAATTGAGTAGTCAATTCGACAGCATAACTTTAGCATAAACATGAGATACCAAAATGCTGGAGCAAATCTCTCTTTTATAGAAAGAGAGGTGACTCTTCACCTTCTGTAAATCCTCCAAGAAGAGGGACGCCTTTTCTCACATGGCAATATTTTTAAATTTTCAAATAAACACTTTATTTCCTCACCAAGGCATCCATTCCAAGGCAATAATAACTTTGAGAAAAATATTAATCAATTACTTCATGAGGCGTACCCACTCAATGACCCTCTTTTAAAACAACTTAAAGTTATCTTCCTAGGCCAAGGGGTCAACAATGAAACATAATATTAATTGCCTTGAGTTAAATACTTGACATCAAATACTGCATTTTGAAAGCTACACCAAAAAACCAATTGCTCCAACAAGAATAAGAACATACTGAAGCACTACTAATAGGACTACTACCAAAAATAGTATTTACTATAAATAGTAAACACCTAGAAATGCCACAAAACCTCCAAGCAAGGAAACCCTGATTTTACTTCAACAAGCCTACGGGCCTCCGGAATAGGCTGATGAGCAACTGAGCTGATCACTGATGAGAAGGGGACATTACAGACCAACAATTAAACATGGACTCCTTAGATAGTTTTATAGCAGGAGTTTTGTTTTAAACAACAGGTTTAGACTGACTATTAAAGGCATCTTCAATTTTTATATTTTGGTAGACATTAATGACAGTCACCAGACAAGTAGTGTCCCAACTCAAGCTATTGGGTTTGCCTGAAAACTCAGATTTATGTTCCTCCAATTTATTGGAAGGCTGATAAACCGATACTCTAATCTTATATTTAACCAAAATATTAAAGAAAGTTGAAACTAAGTTTACAGTTTCAATAAATGGCATATATCAGAGCCAAATCATGCAATGAGACTATAAATCAGTTTATCTAAGGGGCAAATGAATGAGGGTAGAATCAGGCTAGCTCCATATTTTTAGACGCTCCTTGTTTATTTTTCTTATATCAACAAAAACCAAACTTAAGCAAACAGAATTTGCTTGGCTTTCTCCTGTCGTGAACTGCCTTTCCCAACTCAAAAAGTTTGATCACGCAAACCATGTCTTCAAGCTCCAACAAAATTCATGCAAATTGGATTGAAACTGATATATTCCTTGTCTCTAGTATCTACAGATGTTAGTTTCTAGCATGCCAAAAGCAAAAAGAAAGGAAAGAAGACACCCCACCCCCTTCCCACCAATATTCATGCATACTGAATTACACTGCATCTCATTTTGATAAACAGAAAAATTACCCCTAAATCCCTGATTATAGCAATCACTCCTCGCTTCCCAAAAAGCATTCCCTTCATAAAAATATATCCATTTGTTTACCACACCATCTGTATTTAGATTCAAAAAAATATAGACACGCTGAATTGGCAGGAAGCAGACAATTTTGAAAACCTACTTCTAATCTTCCTTTCTATTCATGCAAATTTATAATGAAGTCAAAGAGCAGAAAAGCCACCAATCCTAACTCATTGGGCCTAGCCAATGTATGAAGAAAAAATTTAAGATTTTTTAAAATTTATTTAAAAGAAACATAGAATTTTTCTTGCCTACCATCTTTCTAGTATCATACATAGATGGAAAAGAATAAAAAGGGAAAAGGCATGATTCATCCATCCTACTAGCCAATTGATGATAAGCCAATATCTACTTTCAAAGTGCAGTGAAATTAAAAAATCGTTTTCAACTGGAAAACTCCCCACCTAATTGCTACAACAAAAATAACAGGAAAACACAAAAAATGAATAGTAAAGGGAATTTAAGAAAAAAAAAATATTAATCATTAACCACCAAATTTTAACAATTTGAAAATAAAAGCCATGATTCTTATCCATTATTCCACCTTTGAAACAAAAATAATGGAAATAACAACAAAAAATCATTTAAATTTTAAAAAACTCAAGACGTCAAAACAAAAGCTTCTATGCAGTTTATCCAAAAAAAAGCATTGGCAATTGAATTTAACCAAAATTATTACAGAAAGTTCAAATTTACTGTTAAATTTTCAGAAAAGAGCGTTTAAAAAGGAAGCTAGCCTGATCTTAAAACTAAGCCAAAGGTTAACCCAAAAGAGGGGTGAATTTGCAAAAAATTTAAAAACGAGGACCAAAAAAAAACAATTGAATTTAACCAAAAATATTATCAAATGCTTAAGTTAAGGGTAAATTTGAAAAAAGTGCATTTTTGAAATCAGATGATCTAAGTTTTGGTAAAAAATAGTACATATCATCAATCAAATTGTTTTAAAAAAAACGAGAAGAAAACAGTTGCAATTAATGCAAAATAGCGTAAAAAGGTTACAATGAATTCAACCAAAATATTACAATTCTGAAATAACAGTTTAACCAGAATTATAGTAAAAGTGTTGAATTTTGGGATAGCTGTGAATTTGAAAGCGAGAAAAACAGTTGAATTATCCACGTCCAATTAAATTTTAGTGTTAACTTTCCTAGGACCACAAAGAGAATGCTTTAACCAAAACTATGACAAGAAAGTAAAGGCGAAAATCTTCTCTAAGTAAAACAACAGAGAATCTCAACGTTTCCAGAAGACGAAAAAGATACATTTACAAACAAATAAAAAGTAAAGACTTCAAAAGAGAATTTGACCTGTTCTTGAAGGGTATAGGATAGCTTTTCATTGGCCTCACTCAATTTGCGCTCTAAGTGGCCTATTTTATCGTTAAGGGAATGAATTACTTGATCTTTCTCACTGATTTTATGCCTAAGTTTGGTGGCCTCGGATTCCAACTTCGAAACGCGAGTTCCGACCGCAATAGACGTAATTTTCCGTGCCAAATCGAGCTGCTCGTAAGGGTCTGTTGGCAGCGCATTCAGAATTTCTCCAGGGAGCTCGAAATCTGAATCGCTGTTCACATTAGTGCTGCTGCTGCTTCTCAGCATTTTTGCTCTTGTTTTTAAAAAATACCCTGATTTTTGAATTTGGTAGGTGTTTCTTTATGCTATTCCGTTTTTTAGCTTGTTTGTGTGGAATTATGAAAGATGGATTATGAATTTGAGGATTGAATTGCACTGAAACAGCGTGGCCATGTGACTACGGTCCGATGATTTTGTGTACGCCAGCCAAGTGATGTTAAATGAACTATCGTTAATATGTGGTGGAGATGTCGATGTGGAACGTTTTATTGTTTTTTCTTTCCTTGCCTCTATTTGCACATATTTGATAAAATACAATAAAGGATAAGGGGGTCTCATCGATCCTTTGGAAAGAAGAAAATTATATTATAGATAAAATAGTTATCTTGAGTAAGAAAATAGTATAATATCTTGGGTAAGAAAATAGGAGTTTATATTTTTTAGTTTTAAAATTTAAGTGGGTGTTTTTTGGGATGGTATTGTAAGTTTTTTTCATGTATTTTATAAAATTTTGTCTATTACAAGTTATGTATCTATAATTTTTAAAATTCTTGTTAATATTTTTTAGATTTAACATTCCTTATTGCTAAAAAATAATTATAAGACTCAACTTTTTGATATTTTGGAGCTTAAAGTTTTAAGCTTTCCCATTATAAACAAATCTATGAGATTCCATGCTTATAAAAGCTCCTAAAATTTCTTAACACCCACTGAGATATTGTAAGAAGTCTCCTTTGTGGGACCGTAGTCTAAAAAAACTTACAAACAAGACAATTAGGCTACCTTACTTTCTCATTGGATTCATATATATATTATTTGCAAACACTTTTAATAGCTATTGAATAGTAATAAAAATAACAAACTTTTTTTATTCAGTTTGACTTAACTATTATTTATGCAATGATAAATGTATAAGTGGTGTATTTTTGTTGAAAGTTTATACATAATTTATATCATATTTTTTTCTCATCTGCATTTATTTTTAGGAACTAGTCTTCATCCTTACTTTCATTTGTCTCCCTTCTTAAGTTAGATCCATGATTGTGTAAATGATCTAGGTTGATGTCCAATTACGAAAATGAACCCTAAACTTTTAGAGTTCAAATTCACATTTGAGACTAACATAATTGTTATATGTTGACTCAAAGTGTGAAATGTTTCATTTGTGTCTTTTGGAATCACATTTAAGGAATAATCATAGTTCAATTGAATCATCTTAAAAAATATTTAATAAGAGCATTTGAGAATATTTAATGGCATAGTTAGAGCATGTATTACTTCATTACTTGTTTGTATCAACATTTAAGGCATTTGTTACATATTCACATGATATCTTTAATCATTTTAAAAATTCATTGACTCGGCATCCTTAGAAGGTTTGAAATGAGAGATATTATCCCTATCATGTGCAAATATCCAACTATAGAACCAAGTTTTTATGCAAAAATGGATATAGACGCTCAAGAAAAACTAAAGGTAAATATTCATGGATTTACAGAGATTAAATCCTCAATTGCACAAGTTAGATCCATAAGTTCATAATTTATTCCACAATTGTAGAAGTGGCACACAATGATAAAAAATGAACTTATAGATTCTAAACTATTTACCCAAACATCATTCAGTTTCCTACACATTAATGAATTACTTCCAACCATCTATCACAACACATCTAAATTATATTTCCACCTAAGTACTAATGTTATATTTATTTAGTCTTTTGAGCATTTATGTCAATACCTTTATCAATTACAACTCTTTTATCTGGGGTAAATTATGAATGTTTGCATTAATTATTTATTTAACCTAAATTTATGTAAATGGGATTATACTACCCCTTCCATTTTGGTGAACTCCACTTTTACACCCTCTTAGGGTTTATGTTCTTTTTTTTTTACTATTTTTTTATTTAAGATTAATTATATAAATATAAGATCCAATTGCATAGCTATCCTTGATCATCTTTCTAGAATTTATTTATCCTAAGAACTAGTCAAACCTTAATTTACTTTTGAGAAGAAGAGCTCAACCAAATCTTCATATCAGTTCTTAATCCATTGATTCTAGAATCCCCATTGAAGCTAATCAAAATGAGCAATGTAATCTTCATTATAATACATATATTGATAAGCAAGATCATTCTCTTCCTAGACAAATCCTTCTTCAAGAACTTGCTAATGTTATCTCTCCTATTCAATTTATTACATCTTTGCATAATTTATTTCTTAGAGTGTCTTTTGACATTGAGATTCTTCACATAATTGATTCTATTATAGGTTTTTTTTTTTTTTTAATTAAATGAGGCATCTCCTTCCAACCATACCCACCCTCCTCTTATAGTGATACATCCTCTTCTCGTCTTAAATTTTATCCCTCCATTAAACATACCTCCCATTTTATCCCTTCATTGGGAATACCTCCCATATTACCACTTCTAGTATGACCACCACTCCTCATGCTCATTCTTATAGTATTCTTACTACCTCTCATATCACTAGTGTACCCATTACTTCCCATCCTACTAGTGAGTGACTTTTTAGTGGGAAAATTCAACCAAATGGTGAATAATTTGAATCAACCCATCCCAATTTGATGAATATAATAAAATGGTTGCAATCTCAAATTACTAATACATTCAAATTAAATGGCCCAATAGGTGTTAATTACCACCCTAATATTTATAGTCTTTATATTATAAGATTCTTTTTAAAAGGCAATGAACACCTAAACTTCATTTATATATAAAATGGAAATACATAAGAGATATAGGCAAACTCCCACAACCCGAGGAAGAAAAAACAGAACGAGGAGAAATAAAAGTAGAGTAGAAAACTGACACCCAAAAAGGATGGTTGAACCACAATTCCAGGAGTGACAAAGTAGTCCACCATAACAACATCAACTTCATCTTCAAATCCATTTGTGGTTTCCTCTTCAATCTTCACTACCCAGCTTAGTGTTAGGAGGGCGAAGATTTAGCAAAAGAGGAGGGAAATTAAAACACCTTTTAGCCCTCAGAACAAGGGCTTCACCCAATATATTTGCATGGGGATCTAGGGAATTGGTAGCAACATAAGAACATTTTTTTATAGCCCACAGTTGGAGGAATTAAAAATGCATTTCATCATCAAGTCAAATTATATATCAGCTAAAGAGCATAAACCATCAAACAAAGACAATCTCCCTTCCAAAGCATAATTTTACATAGAAAAAAGAACCTTTTTTCAAAAATAATACATTTTAACATACCTAAAGGAGAAACATTTGAGGACAGAACATATATTTTGACAAGAAAAACAACACCAACTCAAAGGGATACAATTCTCTACAAAGTGCAAGAGAGTTTCCCTAACCATCTCACAAATTGTGCCTTCAACCTCCTCAAAGTCTAAATTGAAGATTGTTGCAACATAGTGGCATTCCATATCCCTATAACTAGCAATTCTCAATTTTGAACTAGGAAAAATGTATGAAAATTCTTCTTCATTAACTCCATAACCAACCACAAAAACAACTACATAAATGATAGGAGAAGAATAATTGTGACAAAAAATATAGGAGAAAACTTGAAAGCAGGATAAATCAACACTAAATATAGACATCTTTCAAGAAAAATGGAAATAAATTGACATCATCAAAAATCAATAGGGTTGTACAAACCTTTGATCTCCCATATGCCAACTACAAGAAATCAAAGCTAACATATACTAAGGAATAAAATCCTACATGAGAACAACACAAATAGGAACACAACAACTTGCATGAGGGAGGGCTTAGAAATTATTTTTACAATCTTGGGTACTAATTTCCTTGAGAGAAGCTGGAAAATGAAAATTACCACCACTAAAATTCCTTCCTTTCAACTTCTTTATCAATCACTAGGTTAGCCAAAAATTCGGTCACCCTATTACCTTCTCTATAGTAGTGTTTGTATTCAAGGCAATGAGTTTTTAAGAAAACCTCATAACTCCTCAAGGATGTACTTCAATTTATAGTTTTGAATCTCCTTTATCAATAATAGTAATTAAAATCATTTATGAGATTATGCACCATATTTTTAATGGTCAAATGAAGACCAAAGATAAGCACCTAAGCTTCAACTTCATTCTTTGATCCCTCCTTAATTTTGAGAGTTGAGGCACACATAACACTACCTTTCAAATATTTGATAACACAACTTATACCTAAAGACCTCATATTCCCATGAGAGGCACCATCAAAATATAATTTCGTCATGTTAGAATGAGGTGGAATCCAACTTTTTTTTCTTCTATCTAGGATGGTCTTCATTTTTAGAGTCCTAGCTATTGAACAATTTATAGACTACCAATTTTTTAAAATCCATATATACAAAGAAGAAAAACATCTCTCAAAAGAACCATTGCAAAGGACCTTAGTGTTAACATTTTTAAAATAGAGCTTTAAATCCTCTCAATAATTTGATTTAAAGAAGAGGAATGTTTTCTAAAGATCCTTGTATTTCTTTCTAACCAAAAATTCCAAATTAGGATAGAAGGGGAACATTTTCATAGAATTAACATACAAAGAAGACCATCTAACAAAATGCTTAAAAAGAGATTCTAAGAGAGGGCCCTACCACCTTAATTTACTACAAATCCAAGACCAAAAATTGAAATAAAATGGACAATTTAAGAGCAAGTGATCTACATCTTCAGATTGAGACCCACAAAGAACACAATTAAAG
Source organism: Sequoia sempervirens (assembly GCA_007258455.2). Taxonomy (NCBI): domain Eukaryota; kingdom Viridiplantae; phylum Streptophyta; class Pinopsida; order Cupressales; family Cupressaceae; genus Sequoia; species Sequoia sempervirens. The sequence goes on from VDFB02328527.1 coordinate 108,287, forward strand.
GAAGGAGAAATTCTCAACTTTTCTAATCTTAAACCTATAGAACCTTGTTAAGAACTAACCAAGCAAAAGAACCTACTTTAGATAGGCAATTTTCCCCTAGCATTCAAATTTCATTTATCTCAGAATGATTAAGAGCATGATATTCTTTAATGATTGAATAATGACTAGATTTTGAGGGAGTCCAGTTTAATTTTAATCTTTATTTGCTAAGGAAATTTAACTGTTCTCCAAAATATTATGAAGGAGATTACATTGGTCCTAAGGGATAGGACTGTAGACACGAAAAATGTATTGATTGATCGTATACACCTAATCCTGATTTTGCTAACACCGCTTCATCCTAAATCATCTCCTTTGATAACCATTTAATCGAATAATTTGTATTTGATTAAATTCATCACAATTCATCTCTTAATTAAATAAATCATTTTTTATCTAATTAAGTCATCATCTCTTGTTAATTAAATAAATCATTTTATTTAATTAGCTTATATGGTCTCCCTTTAATTAAATAACTCATTTTATTTAATTAAATCTCTAAAGTCATTCTATTAAAAGAAATAAATTAATCTTTATTTGATTTAATCTAACACCATCTTCTTTAATTAAATAAATCAAAATCTTTATTTGATTAGGTCTAATCCATTTTCTTCTTATTTTGATTTAAATTAATCCAAAAGTCTAAGTCGAAATGGTCAAATCAACTAATCTCCCTCTTAATTAATCAAATCCTGATTAATGCTAGTCTTAATCACTCAAATCCTCTAGCTTTTGCAACTTGCTCAGGAAAATCATTTCAATTGATTTATTAAATCTTCAATTACTTTCAAAAAGACATCCAAAAGGGAATATTCTCCAAGTTTGAAAAATCCCTCCAAAAGGGTTTGTACATCCAACAAGGCATTTAAACTCTTACATGTCCTTTTTCCTTGATCCAAGTGGCATTAATTTCATTTTCTCCTCCCTCCAACTTGTCATTTCATCCATTTTGAAATTCCACCTAATTGCATTTAATTGCACATTCACCAAAATGTGCTCCACCTTTGTCCACTCACGTGTTGACAAGTGGCTTTATGCTATTGGTTGGTCTTTTGTCCCACATTCATCCATTTTACCTCATCCTCCATCTTTCACATCTATAAATAAGAGGCCCTCATTTGGATTTTGGGGGACACAACTTCATGCAAAGACATTATCTTGAGATTTTGAATTTTCTCATCCATTGTTCATCCATTTTCTCATTTTCATAGCTAGGTTATTCATGAACTCAACCAAGGAGCATCAAATCTTCATCAAATCATCATTCAAGCTTACAAGGGATTGGGAAAGGGCCATTTTCCACATCAAAATGGCACCTATTCCCCCATGGAATTGAGAGTTTGTTGCATTAAATAGGATTTGATAAAAAAAAATTGTGTTCTTCATTCAATTTCTTGTTTTGTACATTTCAAGTGAATTCTATGGCCTGAATGTTGATTTAACTTGCATAATAGACTAATGATGTGTTGTTTGATTGTGTTTATGTAGGTCTAACATCACCATTCACATCTTGGCACTAGAAGGAGGGCCAACTTGAAGAATTTAACATGTTTTTCTTCAAAATTTTGTGATTTTTTGAACTTTTTGTGTCTATAGGAAAACAACATCGCTAAAAGAGAAATTGTGTCACTACCAGTCCAGTGGCACCATATAGTGTCGCTGACAAACTCCAAACTGCGATGTTGGCTTATTCCCGCCCAGAAATTTGAATTTCAAACTACGATGCTAGGCCATTTTTCTGTCACCGAACGTCCAAACTCCAAACAACGCCACTTGGTCAATACAACACCGCAATCACGTTCACTAGTTCTATCACAAAGTGTTGCTATCAGTCTCAACAGCGCTATATAGTGCCGCTGAATTCTTCAAACTGTGCCACCTCTGCAAACTACGCCGCTGGAGTTGGGTAAAAGACACTTTTTAGATTATTTTTAACATGTGCTTTTTTTCATTTTTGTTGCTTTTGACTATTAACTGGTTTTTGGCCTCTATTTTTGTAGCTTTAACCAGTTTTTGTAGGTTGGATTGATCAAAAAGTGAAGAAGGGAACAAAAGCAAGGCTCCTTATGACACCATCATTTCATCATATCAAGTGTTTTTAAACACTTTGGGGAAAAATTATAATCCCTTTTCTCAGGATTTGCTATCTTTCGTGCTTTTAGGACTCAATAATTTTGTTTGGGCTTAAAAAGAACAAGACAAAAGGATTAAAAAGAACCCACTAATTCATTTGATTGCAAAATCCAATGAAAAATTCTAATGAAAGATATATAATTATATGTATTGTCGGGTACTTGTGATATTTAATGTGTAATTTTCAATTTTTTTAAATTTTATCCTCGATGTTCGTCAAAATTTTGATGAGCCTGAGTTTTAGTTGAAATTTTGATGAAGTTTTTTCGTCAAAATTTTGATGAACGTTCAAAAATCAAATTGTGGCCGACATAAATAAAATTGAGTTTGACTATTTATTGTGACAGTGTTTTGCTATTATCGCCAGGTTGAGGGTAGTCATTGTCTTTTTCCAGAATTCATTTATGAAGTCAGATTTGTACTTATAGGTTTGAAAATCATATTTTAAAGCAACATCTCATCATATTTCATTTTTAGACTTGTACATTTTCATAATTTCATTTCTAGATTTTGTTGTGCAAGTTTAATATTCTGATTTTAAGAGTCTAATGGTTGGAAATCATAGTAAAACCAGAATTTAATAAGTTTTGGAATTCGCATTTTAAAGTGTTTTTTGGGGTCATTAACTTCAAACTATCTTCTCTTTTGCGGGGGTGGTTGCATGCCGAATTTTTTTGGTGTAAAATATCAGAATTATTAGATTTTGTTACCTATCTATGATTCAAAATTATTGGGTGTAGTTTGATATTTTTGAAGATCTAAATATTCAAGCTTGGTAAAGAAAAATCATGTCAGATAATATTAGTCAAGAACAAAATGAAGAGACACTTGATAGATTGTGGGCTAGATTGAAAAGAAAGGGTGATGGGAAATGTTATTGTCCTTGCAATAATTGCAAGGGCTTAAAGAAGAGAAGACTTTTAATCACAATAGCTGAGAAACATTGTAGGAAACACGGTCACATTGAAGGGAGGCATGATTTATATAAGTCGTGGTGAAAGGATTGTTCATTATATGTGTTTATATTGATTGAATTTGTAAATGTTTATATCATTTTAACATTATATATATATAATCATTTGATCATGATCATGGTTTATTTGTGTCTATCATTATTATAAAGGTGGTACGCCCTAGGGCACATGATATGGATTATCACGGCTCGAAGAATGTGGTTTTGCAAGTGGAGGAACATGGAGCTATGAATATTGAAGATGAAGTTAATGATCCTATGGACGAAGATGATCATGCGCCAGAAAACACAGTTGAAGATGATGGTACAAATACATTGATCCATAACACATTTAGTGGCACAGCTAATCATGATGATCAAGATGACTTTGATGATGTTCATTATTTACCTATACTTGAGAAGGCATACAAGCCCTTTTATGAAGGCTCCCAAACAACTCCTCTCTATTGTATTGTTGTTGGTGAACTTGAAGGTTATGAATGGTTTATCCAACATAGCAATCTCACAGATGTTAAGGTATGTCATATAGGTCATATTTTTTCATCTATTTTAATTGTTGCTAGTTCATCACTAGTAAATAAAGGATGAAATATGTACCATTAATATTTTTTATATTAACAAATTATTATTTTTTGTAGATTGATTTGTGAATTTTTGTTACCACCATCAAATATTTTATCTCGCTCATACAAGGATTTATTTGGCATTATGAAAGATATTGGAATGGAGTATCGAGCAATAGATGCATGTCTCAATGATCATATTATATATCATAAACAACATGAATTTGCAACAAAATGCCTTGAATGTCATATCAGTAGATATCGAACAGATCAACAAAAAAGGTGTCTACATTTAGGGACATGGAGGAAAAATGGCCACACTTTAAAGAAGAACCTCATAATCTTCGAGGAGTTTTCAGGTTAAGAATGGAGGCGTGTCAATCCATTTGGAGAGCTGAAATCTATTTACTCATTAAGCTATTTTTTGGTATCAGCAATACCCATTTCTCCACTTTGAATATGTGAGAGAACACATAACGTGTTGCTTGAAAAATAGTTGGCACTGCATTATTTTTAAATTAATTTTTCTTTAGTGGTATCTATTTCCTTTGTTGTGCATGATGACATATTTTTTCATTTAATAGTGTGGCACATTAATTTATATATGTGCAATAAAATGGACATAATTATACTTGTGTTTATGTTCATTCAACTAGAGTAAGTACCAAGTTAAAGATATGAATATATATTGAGCCTCTTGTGATGATTACTAAAGTTGTGGAATGGAATACTGTGAATCATATATCAAGACAAAGACAATTTCAATTACATGCAATGTTTGTATGGACAATTCATGATGCCCCAAGGCTAACACATTTTTGTGGTATGTTATAACGTTTGACTGCACTTTAACGATATTTAATTTTATGAGTAGATATCATGCATGTTTTTTAAATAATCTATTCATTATATATAATTATAAAAATTGACATATTTAATCCAATTATATATGATCTTGCAGGTCTTCAAACAAAGGGAAAATTTGCATGTCCAATTTGTGGTCCAAGATGAAATCTCATCATTCAACAAGTTTAGGAAAGTAGGTGTTTAGTGGTATGGGCAACCTCCACTTGCAATCATTGAACTCTTTGAGAAAACATCTTTTTCAATGGGAAATAAGGACTGCATCAAAACCACGAAGAATGTCACCTCACCTATGGAAGTTGGAATATAATAGAATTAATCTTCAAGGTTATACATTGGATCAAATTGTTTATCTATCATATATGATATGTTTTGAATTTATATTTTTATATTGTGTTGTGTTTACTCATATTGTAATTGAAAATTATTGTCGTTGTTAATTTGTTTAACTTATATGCTTCATGAAGGTCAAGGCATTAATGGCTGGCTTCCATAGGGACTGAAAAGTTATCCCAGATAATTTAGTAGGTTTCACTACTATGGCGTGTGCATTTGTACAGAATACTGGTACATGCTGGAAAGAATATAATGAAAACGTTATGGAAAAATGGATAGAGAAAGCGTGACAAAGAAAAAATTGTAAAAATTTGTAGTGACTTTAAGGAAGCCAATCATGCAATGAAAAATGTCATTGAATTGAATAGTGATGGAGACCAAATTAATATAAGTTCCCTTCCTTGGTTATTAGCAGAGTAGCAAAGCAATGCTATAAAAGAAGTCATGAAAAATTGATTTCCACTATAAGTTTATTCTGGAACACATAAACAATATCACTCAAGAAAGAATTGAATTTAGATTTGATGAAGGTAAAATGCAGTTGGAATAGCCAAATTAAGGTAATTATTCTGGTATATTATATACACTTGTATAATGCATGTACTTTTCAATGTATTATGTTTACTACTTTTAGAAAAATAATGAAAAGATCATTTTTATAATTCTTGCAGTACGTTCTACCTCTATCTCTCGGTGTTTGGCAACTATAGTGTGAAAAGCAAGTTATATATGATCTTGGAAAATACATGAAGTAAGTAGCAATAAATTTGTTCAATTCATTGTATAGATCTTATAATTGCCATTATTTTACTTGTTATGTAATATATTGTATATTTTTGTTAAATCTCATTAATATATTTGTACCTTGAATCACTTGTAGATGGTTGTCATCTAAAGAAATACATAAAGAAGATATAAATTATTGGAAGAGAAAAATTCCTCATCTAATGTGTGAAATACAAAAGTGTCTAACTTTGACATTTTTCAATGCACAAGAACACTACCTCATACACCAAGTTGAGGAAATTGAATTGTGTGGACCTGTACACACAAGGTCAATGTGGATGGTTGAAAGGAACTTTTGAAGGCTTTGGTTAGAAAAAGATCACATCCCGAGGGTTCTATGGTGGAGGGATATATGGTATACCAAACCATGGTGTACATTACTAAATATCTTCCTAATTTTGCAACAAAGATCCATGTAAATTGCATTTGGGATCCCAACTCCATTAACAAATTCGAAGGGGAGTACCTGATGGGGAAGGTAGATTGAGGAAAGTGAGAGGTAATTATAAGATGGTCATGGAGATTAATTAGAATACATTTTACATTTGGTTTTTATGTATATTGTACTTATTTAATTATTAATCTTCAATATACATCAATTATAAATTAAGGTCGTATACCGTGGTAATTAACTAATTATACGTTGTTTGTGAATTTCATTTTTTTTATATAGTTGGTCGAGAGTGGGATGTACTACATTTATACATTGCAAACAATCTTGATTGGATGCCAATATGGATTGAACGATGTCAACAATTTAGTCGTTCATTAACATGGGAAGGTGTGGCTTCATTGGTTAAAGAAGCTCATCATAATGGAGATTCCAATGTTACACCAAGGGAAATTGATTTAGCATATGGTTTAAGAGATAAACAGGTACGTATATATATATTAATCACCCATATTATTTAATTATTTTCAATTATATTGATGTATATATATGTTGATATTTTTTTCTTTGCATTCATTTAGTCAAGAATAAATATGTTTATCAACTGACGATATTGCAATAATTTTTACATGTTTGACATACTGCAGGCGAAACACCACAAGGCTATGTGGCACAATGGTTGTAAATTTTGAATCAAAAATTTGGATGACATGAAGAAAACTTGTGATTCTAGGATAATTGTAGTCTTTTAGGTGACTAATATTTCATTTAGAAGCGACATATATCTAGAAGTCTCAAAAAATTGATATTATGGGATTTTGGATGATATACTTGAGTGTGACTTTAAGTCCTTCAAATTAGTTTTGTTCGTCGCCCTATGGTACAGGGTACGATTGAATGAAAATGATCCCAAGAGAACTGCTATTGAACGTGATAATGGATTTACCATGGTTAATACAACGTCGATCAAGCAAGCTAGAAATGAGCCCTATGTTCTTCCAAGCCAATGTGAGCAAGTATTTTACTCAGAGGTTCCAAGTAAATCGGATTGGTATTTTTTTTTAGACATGATCCAAGAGGAAGGCTAGTAAATTATAATGTGGTGGAAGAAGATACCAAAGAACTAGAAGATGATGTAGATGATGATCAGGATCAACAACTAGTTGATGATGTCCCTGACGAAGATGTCGAAGAGGAGGAACTAGAACATTATGATGTAGGAGTTAATGTTCATGAAGATGATATCCATGTGGATGATGACATTATTGAAGCCGATATCAATGACAATGATGATATGACCAATCCTTACAATGTCAAAATGGATTGGATGAAGAAGAAGATCAATGACATTGTTAAGAAAATGTATGAGTTATGTGATTATATTATCTATTTGATATTAATTTATTGATAGAATTATATTTGACTTATATGGTTACATAATTAATTCATGACGTTTTTAATTTCTATGCCATTACATAATTAATTTAATGATGTACATTTTAATGTTTAATTTTAATTCCTTGATGTTACACAACTGGCCATGGCTCTCCTAAAATTTCCATATGATCATAATATGAATAGTGTTTGGGAAATTTCATGAAAGATGACACACATTGATAGTAGTAGTGAAATAATTGCAAAGTCATTTAGATTTTTTGAATAATCACCCTTCTACAATGTCATTTTAGGATTATCTCCAATTTGATTACTAAGACACATAAGGTAGGATTTTATTGGCTTATCTTGGAGGAACATTGTGGCTTTGTGTAAAGTGAGCAAATTTTGGATGGGGTAGTGGTGCAGGAGCACCTACACCTCATCTTCTATGCTTAATCATGTGATGATAATTAGGGAGGTCAATAGGTTGGTTTAGGAATTTCAAGAATTTTTTATTGTGAATAAGGTCACTCAAGACCATTAGTCATGTTCTAGGTGAAGTTTTGAGTTATGAGTTTGAGTCTTGCACTAAAGAGTTTTGTAGCCTTTTTAAGGAAAATTGGAGAATTTACATGTAAAAGGGTGCAAGGTTAGTGTCATGTCAATAATAAGGCTATTATCAAGCCACTAGAATGGTCTTAGAGGTGTCCTAGGAGTTTCAATAAATTTGAAAAGTAAAAAAATTCAAACATTTCAATAGTGATGTTAACAACCTTGAAATTAGTGTGTTTTATGTTTCATGTGATCATAAAAGATTAAAAAATCAGTTGTAGAGGTGGTTGTTTGGTGGTTGAGGTGTAAAGAGGCCTTTAAAAGGCATAAAATTGATGATTGTAAAGGTTTTATTCAAATTTATGTATTTTTCTGTTTTTCTGACCTTTATGCAGTCACATACAACCATATTTTGATAATGAAATCAATTCCGTATTTGTGAAGATATGTGTTAGCTTTGATTTGAATTTGATTTGAGGGCTTAAAGTGTTGATTTGAGTTAGAAAGCTTCATTTCTTTGCATATAGTGTGGTTACCCTATTTTTGAGGTTTTTGTAGTCCAAACATGATATAAAGGGGCTCTTACTTTGTGATTGTGTAGCTTGTGTAGAGGCCCCATGGATGTGTTATGGTGTAGGATGCCATGAATAGGGTGTAGGATAGAGAAATAAAAGAAGGTATAGTTGTTGTCCTCAAGAGTTTTGTGAAGAAAAGCATGTGAAATGAGAGGTTCAAGCCTAGGTTTCAACAAAATATGTATGGGAGATCTGATTTTATGAATTTTTATCCATGTGTAGACCTAATGGGTTGTTTCTGAGTTGGTTTTGAGGTATAGGAGGTTGTGGAAGTAGGAGATTCAATAAACCCTCATGATTTTTGCCTAAAACAAGGGTCTTTGGGTTTGGAAAGAATTTGGTTGTACAAGTGGAATCTTTTTGTGGATTTGGAGGTTTTGAGGCTATTAGCTCTCAAAAATGCAAGTAAGAATACCTCAAGAGGTTTCCAATCTCTTGATGCATTTTAGGGTAACAAACAAGGCCAAATGATTTGAACCTTCTTCTCTTCAGGTGCTACCAAACCCAAGTGAGTCTACCTTTGCAAACTGAGCAGACTTAATTGATTTGATTTTGTTTACAACAATCTATTCACAATGGCAATCTTATAGTGAACATATATAATCCTAATAAAGTGTGTGTAATATTAGAATATGTTTAGTTAACAGATGTAAGAAATAAAATGGATTAACTAAAAGATCAAATGCATGATACCAATGCCTTGTTGGGTGTATGGAGTCTAATGAAGATCTAGAAAAGGGTAATCTATGATGGCAATAATTAAAACTATTTGGCACACAGATCATGTAGTTTATAACTTGTATAAATGTACAAGTAAATGACTGGAAAACTCTACTTGAGATAGAATGGCAATCCTAGTTATGTGATTCTTCTTATTGATCCAATTAATACTCTTGAGTTTCTGTGATTGACTAGAAGGGTTTAATCTTTACTTGAAAGAACCAAATAATCACATCACACAAATACAACAAATGTGTATCGGTAAACTAAATATATGCTTGATATATCAATTTAAACAACATAAAAGCATCAAAATGGAGACAACCAGATAACTGTATAATTCCACAAACAACTAATACCAAGATTAAGCCACAAGTTTAGACATCTTCATTAACTTCATCGAAATTCATACATGTATCTGAGTCTTTTAAAGAAAATTTTCATTGCAAACTATCTACTATATCTTTCTCCTATCTGCCTATATATGTTTTACATTATGAAACAGATATAAATATATCAAAATTGTGAAAGGACGCGTCCTTTCAGAAATGTCTTTTTCTTAACAACAATAAAAAGCTAGAAATTATTCTCTATTAATCCATAAATGGATGTTTGATAGATAATCTAGGTAATCTTGTCACTCGTGTGTATCAGCATCCTCCAGTGCATTCCTTATGGCTATCTCCATTTCAATCATCTTCTCATTTTGTTCACATGCCCCATCCATTGTTAAATCATTTCTTACGGCTGTCTCCAAAATTGTTTGTATCATCGTCACACATTCCTTGATCCATCTATCTTTTCCCTTTAGTTCCCCTCCATCTTCTAACAGCATTGGTACTCCCTTTTTTGTGACATTGATCATCCCCTGGTCATCACCTTGTAATTCTTCATGGAAGTCTTTATGTTTTTTCATAAAATGGTTGGCAGTATCAATAGTTATGTTATCAAGAGCATCCCTTTGGTTTATTTCCTGGAACTTCTCTCAGATCCTACCATCTATCCTCTTATGTTCTTGTACTGTAGTAAAATTATGTGAATGTGTTCCCCATAGCTTACTCAACCAAGTCATTAAATTGGTTTGCCTCTTCCTTATTATTGCAGTGAGTGCATCACATTTACCTTGTGAGTACGCATTTGATTCTTCCCACTGGTCTCTTGCTTGGGAGCTTTCACCGTGAGTCAATTGCTTTGTGGATCCCAGCATGATTCCCATCATGTCCTTCAAGCTATCATTTTCTTTGAGTATTCTCTCGTTATTCATCTTAAACATTTATTTTTCCTTGATTAGCATCTGGATTTGGGATTTATTTAATTTGGCCACATTAATGCCAATTTCTATTGTAGCTATTTGATCAACCTCACCAAATTTTAACATCATTACATGTCCAAAAGCCTTTTTAATATCGATTACAACAAATTTCTTGTGTGGAGGATATAGGGCCCATATCATAAGTGATCCCTCATCTTGGTTATCCTTAGATCCTGCATAAATCTATGTTACCCCCTCAGGAGTGAGTTTATGTGTGGCATTACTATTCTTCGAAAAACTATCAAAAAATAAAGCAGAGTTCAAATCCAACCCAGGAAATATCATGACACCTGCATCTTCTAATAATTCCCTTCCTTTCTCAGGGGTCATGCTCTTCATTTCTTCTTCCACACTTGATTTTAAGTTATTCAATAGTTGTTCCTCATTACTTGGTGTAATATTCTCCACTGATTCCCTTATTGATTTTCCTTTTAATTTGTACAAAAAGGTTTTAAACTCCGAGGTTTTAATGAATTCAACATCAACCACAAATGATTTATATGCTATCTACCTTGTGTCAGTATCTACACTCTCTTCAACATCTGGTTCCCTGGTAACATACTTGTAGTCTTGAGTTCTCAATCTGGAAATTTTATCAATTGTACTACTAGGCCTACCATCACTAGATGCCTCTTCATCAGAAGATAATAGTTTTGTATCTTCTAATCCCCTATTATACTCATCAACAACTTTTTTTGCTTCCTCTTCTTCCAAATTCCTGATCAAGTCATCATATAGATAGGGTATGTGATTGTATCCTCCCAAGTTCATTTTATTTTTGGAAAAATCAATATACCCTTCTAGATCAAATCCTTTTCATGGTGGACCCTTCTTCATGTTGTATTGCAACAATTTGTTGAGAACCATATCATATCCATCCCTTGCTAATACAGTGCAACCACCAAAGCATAATGTACTAGGCGTAAATTCTAGCTTTTTGAAAGAACTTAGATTCATAACATATGAATAGTCCAATTTCCTAACAATCTCCAAATATGCAATCCTATCAGGCACTGTCTTGGGTAGAATGAAGGGTGCATCTTCAAATCCATATACTCTTATCATGGTCACATCTTCTAGACAGTACCGGTCTCCCCAATTTTGGTTGACAGGTCCATTGAAAGCCTTAGGCCTTAAAATCCTTTTTATTTCATCGAACAATGAGTATTCACAAGGATGATTGTAAAATCTGTGTAATTGTTTCACAAAAAACTCTTCAAAATCTAGATAACAAGAATGAGCAAATTTGCAATCCCAAGTGGCAGTCCAGAGTTGTACTGGTAATAACCTTCCTCCCTTATCAAATTGTATAACCCTCAATTTTTCAGGCCACATCTTCAATTCTTGTCCATAATAAAGTATCATATGCATTAGGATTGAATAAGCATCCAAGTGCAAGATAGGAGCTCCAATTTTTATTGCCATCAATCTTGAATCAAGTACTTTAAAGATGTGTGAAGCATAATAAAAAAACCTTGAATTGTGACATTGGATGTCCATTGCAATTACCATGGGTAAAATTGACATGTGCTCAAGGGCCTCCATTCCTAGCACTTGACACACCCAAAAATGTGTGTACCTCAGGTAGGGTTCAAACAAATCAACATGGAACAGGGGACCATCACTGTCATTTAGTGGAACTGAAACACCATCTTTCTTAGACCTGTGTAGTGGCAACCTCCAACCCTTGTACAAAGTATCCATCCTCCAGAATTCCTTTTCCAGCTGTTCAAGTATAATTTTTTCACCACACACTCCCTCTAGGTTAAAAACCTCGCAGATGGCAGCTTCAGATACATGTATAAACGGTTTTCCTGATGGATCATAAATAGCTTTACATTTTGGATTATAATAGGCAGCTAGCATCTTCACCAATTCTACATTTACAAATACATTAGGGCAGACTAGTTTCCCTAGGTTTAACTTCCAAGGATTACACACTGGTTCGTATCAGTTCCTTCGTTGGTAATGAAAAATAAACAGCTCATATCCCCTAATTGGGGTCCATATGTGTTGTATATGCTTGAATTTCTCCTATAAATTTTCCACTTCTACCCTAAGTTGTGCAAATCGCTTGGCCTTAGGTCCTGAGTCGAGCATTGATGATTTAAGTCCTCGTTTAACTTCCTCTCAGCTACCCCCGATTCCTTCTTTGCTTCAATTTTTTTCTTTATTCCTCTAGGGTTATTACTCTCACTCTGTTTCCTACCTTTTACTTTTCCTAAGCTAATTCTTTCCATTTTATGAATCACAAAACCAAAAAATTAATTGCAAGGAACTTACAAGTTTATTTAGAATTCTTTGACCACAAGATCCTTTATCCCTTTGTTCGTTCCTCTGTTGCTAACTTTGCAAAATTCGCCTTCAATTACTTTTCTCAATTCAGGAAATCATCGACACATTTGGTAGTAATACTACCATTAATGTACTAGCTTTGAACATGAGCATAGGTGATCTTCGAATTTACCCACTGTCACATCAAATGTTCTATCACTAAGACAATTCAAACTTTGGGCGATCCTTTTATTCAGGCTTGACTAACATTCATTAAACATTCTTTTGGTTGGGGAGACATTACGCATGACATAGTGGGTCGAGAGGACATTTTGAACTCATTTTGATAGCGTTTGCCTTGGTGATAGTATGTTTCTTTGTTTTGTTGGCAAGACAAGATGAGTTTTTCATTGGCGAGACAAAGGCACTCAAGTTGACTCAGGGATCTTACTCCAATAGCGTTTGTCTTGGTGATAGTATGTTTCTTTGTTTTGTCGGCAAGACAAGATGAGTGTTTTGTCGATGTTATTTCATCGGTGAGACAAAGGCACTCAAGCTGACTTAGGGATCTTACTCCGATAATGTTTGTCTTGGCGATAGCATGTTTCTTTGTTTTGTCGGCAAGACAAGATGAGTGTTTTGTCGATGATATTTCATCGGTGAGACAAAGGCACTCAGGCTGACTCAAGGATCTTACTTCGATAGCGTTTGTCTTGGTGATACTATGTTTCTTTGTTTTGTCGGAAAGACAAGATGAGTGTTTCACCGATGATATTTAATCAACAAGAAAAATGCACTCGGGCTGACTAAAGAATCTTACTCTGATGGCATTAGTCTAGCCGATACAACTCCTTGTGCTTTGATCAGTGAGACAAGACAGATTTCTTGCAGATGGAACTTCATTGGTGAGACCTATACGCTTGATATGCCCTTTTCATTTCACCCCGATGGAACTTGTCTTGCTGAAAAATCTCTTTATCAATGAGACCACGGACCGTGTCATCTTGATGTGTATCTTCTTATCTAATCCGATCGGTGTGACATTTTTGTTCTTTCGTCGATATGGTGAAAATGAGAATATAATGATTTATGAATTAGAGAGACCTGCACAAATTCTTGCCAATATGGGTTATTTCAATACTAGATTTTGGAGGTTTTTCATGATATCAAATGGTCAAGAATGATGTGATCATATGTGACTATGATGGATTATACTCAAGATAAGATTTTCTTTAGGGAATCAATGAGTGCAAAATCACTGTAAATTTTTTAAAATTTTACAGTTCCAATAGAGGCATAAAAATTGTTGCCCGAAGGTTTCATGGGCATATCCAACAAGTTTAAAGGCTAGTTGCTTTGTAAAATAGGCCTAATCAGCCTAATCAACACAACCTAGAAAGGGTGATTTTGGTGATTTGGTCCAAAGGACTTGTACTTTCCCTTGATGTATGTTTAATAATTCCAAAATGGGTGTCTAAAACCATCAAGGGTTTCTCTAGTGTTTTGGGAAAGTTTTAAGTTATTGGGAAAAAACTAGGTTTGCACTGTTACAAGGATTCAAGGAGTCAAAGTGTGAAATCTGACTTTTGTTGTTTCTCAGGCTTTGAGAGTTGTTTGGATTGTTTAAATTGGTCATTCTAAACTTGTTGGAAGCCTCTTAAATGTATGTTGATAGGTTGGTTGATTTGAGCCTCCCAAGTCTACATCAGGTAGTTGCTATTGCTAAGGTGGATCACTCCTTCTGGCAAAGGCCATACACTTATGATTGGGTCAAGTGTTCTTTTCTTTAGAAAATTCCTATTTCCTTTTTGATAGGTTATAATTTGATTAAATGGGTTATGAAGCACTTATTTCAAGTAATTTATGTCTATTTTAATTTGTAATTTATTAAATTCAAAACACATCCAAAATTATGTCCCTTGCTTTAATTGATTATTACGTTATTTAATTATTAACTCAAATGACACCTCCAATTTAACTATATCTAATTGAATTTATCTAAAGTGTTGAACATTTTTATATCAAATTTAGTAATCAACTCAAACAACTTTGCCAATTTAGCTATATGTATATATAACTTTAAGTTATTTTAATTTTAACTAAAAGTAGTAAAGTTACAACATACAAATTAAATGATATTTATGATTAAATATATCTCTTAGAATCCTTTCTTTTCCCAATTTGAAAATAATTCTATATTATAGAATACATTTTTAAAAAATTTAAGATGAAAATAGCAAGGAAAAATCAACTAAGAAAATGATCTAAATAGTCTACTAATTTGACCATTAGCATATAGCAATTTCTATAGAGGTCTAGATCTCTTCCATTTCAAAAACACAAAACAATATTAGGTAGATAATCAAACATCTTTCATTTCTACAATGACTTATTTATCCTAGAGGAACTAAGTATATAGTATACAAAGAAAACCAACAAACCCACAACTACCCCTATTTTGAAGGAGTTTAGTTTTCTCCCCTTCCTGATCCCCCTAATATTTTCTAATTATTTTAAAGAGACCAAGGGTCATAACACAACTTTATTCAACCCACTAAATAGATTGGTTAATGAAACTTGACAAAAGCAACAAAACAATTGCTACATTTGGCATTTCATGTTGAATGAAGAGTGGTGACAATAATCTACTTATAGTTTAATAAAAAACTATTTTTATAAGAAGGCTTGACATTAGAAATATAAGTGTTACTTATATTTTAATAAAACAATTTTATAGTTTTACCAACATATACTATTGTATGCTTGCATGGCTTCTTAGTTAATATATGGGGAGATAGAGATAGATGGAGAGAGAAAGAGAGAGAGAGATAGAGATATATGGGAAGAGAAAGAGAGATGGAGATATATGGGAAGAGAAAGGAAGAGAGGTGGAGATAGAGAGTCGATGGATAGGGGGGATAGGGAGGGAGAGATGGTTCGCGATCAAAGATCAGGAATCAGAATCAGGCGAATCGGAACAGGATCCGACTCGGATCGCGCTTTTCCGTCGATCAATCCGCCAGAACATTGAAAAGAGATAGAGATCATGATAAAGTAGAAAAATATGGATAAAGAAAAGAGATAGAGAGGTGGGGAGATAAAAAAGAAATGAGAGATAGAGATAAGAGTAGGAGAGATGGAGGAGATAGAATTAGATAGAAGGAGAAAGGAGGGAGAGATAAAAGCTCAATAGATAGAGGGAGGGAAAGAGGGAATGGCTTATATAGATAGTGGGAGATATAGAGAGATGAGAAGCTGATAGGGAGGAATATATCAATCACCCTCCCCTATGTCTCTGTCATCCTTATCTTTGTCTCACTCTTTGTTGTATGTTTCCTCATTTATTTTGTGCATGAGATGTGCAATGTGATTTGCATTGAAGGGGTCTTAAAGGAGAATTATCATATCTTTAATCAAATGGCATGCTACCTTGAGCATAACTCCCCAAGGACACATGCCATCCTTGGATTGTTGACATGAAACAACCAATCAAAATTTAGTTTCTCTTTTCCTTTGTATCTCTTGTATTTCTCTCTCTCATGCTCTCTCTCTCTCTCTCCCTATCTATCTAAGTTCATCTCTTTCTCTCATTGTCTATCTTTTTAGTTTCTATCTCTCTTTGTATTAGCTAATAGGCTACATATATTGTGAGATTTGAGCTTGAAACAAATCTCATGCCTAGAAACCACTATTGTGTTGTTGGAAAACAAGTTTCAACTGCCATTTAATGGTAAACTAGTTGTAGTGTAATGGTAAAATCCTCTAAAATATCAAGTAAAAGCCTATATATACTATTATATCATAATAAATATAATTATATTATATATAATTTAATCTAATATTACTATTATATTAAACATATATTATATTAATTATAATAATTTTATATACATGTATTTAATAATTTTCTTAAAGAATATAATATATAATTATAATAAATTGAATAATTATATTATTTATTATGTAAAATATAGATAATATATACTTAACCATATTGTAGAATATTAAAACCTAGCTAAATGGCACCATAATTTTCAATTTAATTAACATAAATGGTGCCATAATTTTCAATTTAATTAACATACTCTAAAACCTAACGAAACTAGGTTGTAGCTCATCAAATTCGAGAAGTGAAAGGTCAATACCAATGCCGAGGAAGAGTTTGGAGTTAAAACAAGGTCAATACCAGAGCCGACAAAGAGTTTGGAGGAATGAAAACAAGGTCAATACCAGCGCCGAGGAAGAGTTTGGAGGAGTAAAAACAAGGTCAACACCAGCGCCGAGGACAAGGTTGAGGGAACTTAGGGAAAATCAACGACCAAGGGACAATGAGTACAATAAGTTTGGCACCCTCATTCTATTTAACCTATAATTTTCATGCCTAGTTTCCAAAGATCTTCTCGTACATTGGCACCCCATTCTCGTAAAATGGTATAAGATAAGAGAGAAAAAATAAAATAGCTTAGTCTTTCACATTTTTATCGACTAGCCTCAGGTCTTGGCAAAACTCCCATAATCTACCCACATCTTGGTTGAGGTCTAGGATTTCATCACACATAGCCTTCATTGCATGAGTCTGAAGCAATTGTAGACTTATCCCTCTCTACAAGCTTAGTGAATTTGACCACTTTATCTTTATTTTTCCTCCAATATTTAT
The DNA here is from genome assembly GCA_007258455.2 of Sequoia sempervirens. Classification (NCBI taxonomy): domain Eukaryota; kingdom Viridiplantae; phylum Streptophyta; class Pinopsida; order Cupressales; family Cupressaceae; genus Sequoia; species Sequoia sempervirens. Next base: position 125,839 of record VDFB02328527.1, read on the forward strand.
GTTTTTCCCTCCCCTTTCAATCATCTTGCACAACTTGAACTTATAGTTTCCTTTTCTTATTGATCCTTCATGTGCTCATGCCAATCTAGCTAGTTGATCACCTAGTTATCCCCAACATCCTACACGTTAAGCTTAATGCCTCCCACCTCCTCCAAAAAGATTGACATTGTCATCATTCTCATCTAGAACTCATAATTAAGTCCCACTAACTTTTGAGGTTCAATTTGTTGGTGGGAACCTACCTCAAATCTTATGTCCACAAATTGCTAAAAACATAAAACAATAAGAAAAAATTTGAAGGTACAACTAAAAAGGGGTTATTTCATTTTGGCCTCCTCCACCTCTTATATTTCAACATAGCATGGAATTACGCTTACACAACATAAACTCAAACAAATGGAAGTTTATAGGGGCAAAGGATCCCAAGTATATGCTAGGCTAAGCTAGATCTAATGAATGTAAATAGAGGCATACAATTCTTCTTTAATACCTCCACCACAAACATATGAAAGGAAAGGTCTCCTCCCTTCTTGGTAGTGATAACCTCCTCCACACACAACCCTTAAAAATTATGAATAGAGGAATATAATCTTTGAAGAACTCAAATTTGATTATCTCCTATTTGAAGCAATTAGTCATTTTATCCTTACAAACATTGATAGTGATTACTAGAGGCACATAGACCAATTCTTCATAATAGAAGAATTTGATCATACTTTTCCAATGGTGGAATTATGAGAATACCTTAGATTAAATGAATAATTCCCAGCTAAGTTCTTTAAATCATGTCCAACCGTTTAAAAGAAGACCTCTACTATGTGTACTTGGATACCATGGAGAAAGGCTCTTTGGGCTCTTTCACCAATCAAGGTATTGTTAAATTTTAACACCTAAAAGTGAGAATGAATAATCTTTCCTATGATGGTGGCCAATTATGCTTCTCAACAGCTAGATTACAAAATATTTGTCAATATCATTTCCATCACAATTAAACCTATTGCTTGAGATATAGTCATACAGGTAAACAAATTGGCTTTCTTGATAGTAGATACATTCTAGACAATTCAATCCTTGCATAAGAGATTGTTGAATGGGCCCAACAAACTACTCATGATTCCCTTACTATTAAGTTAAAACTTTGACAACGCATATGATTGCATCAAATGTCCTTTCATTTATAAAAGGCTCAAATGGATTTATTTTTAACCCTAAATTATTATCACACACTCATCTCTTTGTTAATGAGTGATTACACAATAGTGTTTCCTACTTGTGGGATGAGGCAAAAAAATAATCCCAAAATTACAAAATACCAGTTGAATGAAGAACCTTCATTTGAAGGTGAAGTCGTCATGACCTTTGAATGAAGAACCTCCATTCAAAAACGATGCCATGTCAAGACTTTCAAATGAAGGTATTTTTTATTTTAAATATTTCATGTCCAAAATACTTTATAAAAGGAACCTTTGCATGAAGGACCTTCAAGCTTGTACGGATCCATACAACACAAAAGAACTTTAGAAAAATAGTAAAAGCATAGAAAATTGCTTCAAGAACGTGGTATTTGATATGAAATTTTGGTATCAACTCCTCCAACAATTGCAATGGGATGGGAATACAATATGATAGAAGTGGGATAAGAAATGCATCATTTGAAGCATCAAACCAATATGCAAAGATGAAAGAAAGTGCTAACCCCTTAAGCTAAAAAAGTTTCTTTTAACTTTAAGTTTGTTGGGTAGCCAATTCTTTTAAGTTATCAAATCCTACCATCATAAATAATCATAATGTTGTTGTTTCAAATGACTATGAGCACTAACTTTCACTATTTGAAGATCTTGAAACCTTGTCATAGAGAACTAGAACATTGATGCAACCACTCATCCTACCTTAAAACATACCAAAAGTCTCCTAGCAATTAGATAGAGGAAGATTTAAGGTGACTTAAACATTTTTTATTGCCAAAGCATAAACTTATGATGACTTAACCAGGCCTAGTACACACTCCCTCCTTGTTAACCACTTAGACATATGGAAATTAAATGTAAATCTGCTGCTATTTTTAGTCATGTAGGTGTCCAATAAACCACTTGGTGGCATTTCCTTTCAAGTTTATTTATTTGAATGACAAGAAAAAGTCCTTTGATTACCATAGTCACAAAAAACACTTGTTACAAAGTTTGGGAGTTAAAATGTTAAGTAGATTTGATTTGTGATGGACACATTTGGATGGTAGTAATAATAACTTGCAATCTATCAAGACTTGATTACCTTATAACCTGTTAAATTCTAGCTATGAAATGATAGATTAATCATAATGTCACCTTGGGATCACATCACCATGAAAAAACTTCATCCAACATATTTATGAGTGCAGGTACCACCAAATAGGTATTTGTCAGATCTGTCTTCCTTAAGTGAGGGAAATTCAGGAAGAGAAGAGGAAAGTGAGACATGTAGTAGGTCTAAAAGAGGGAGATCAACTAGAGGTCAAAAGATTAGAAGAAATTTTTGTAAATGCATGGAATTTTTTCTTGTTGAAGGGGGGTCATGTTCTTATGATGATGAGAGCATAGGAAACATCGAGGTGCCCTTGAGGTACAAACATCTACAAAAACAATAGGTACCCAAGGAACTTCCTCCAATAAACATTGTTTTTTGTGTCAACAAGAGGATATATCGCATAACACCATTTTCATTACATGGTTTGGGTCTATTTTGCATGTATGGTATAAAGGTCTGTTATGAAAAAGTTACTGAATTGATGGAGTATATCAGACCCTGTTACAGTTACAAAGATTAGATGTAGCTGGTTTGATATAGACAAAGTATGTGTAGGTATGCACTGTCAGCAAATTATATACAACTAAAATATAAGAATCAAAATAAAGGAGTGTCTATGTACATTGATGGAAGGCCAAAAGCATTAGGGAATATTGTAGGGTTTATAAACAGTACACGACTTGGGTCAACAAATAAGCAACCCAATTGCATATTCAAGGCGCGCAAGGGAAACCGTGTATTCGTATGTGCGATAAAATCAATAACTATAGGGGAAGAGTTGCTAATCAGTTACAATTTGAATCACTTAGATACAAAAATAGTTACTATGGGGGTGGTATGTACTATATACCATTTTACCCAACCTCCAATTAATGACTCCAATAAACCATTTTATTATTATGTTTTTTTTCATAAGTCTATTGGTTTCATTTTGGTAATATTTTTTATATTTAATTTTGGTCATAGCGAGACATTGATTGTACGGGGAAGGCTTCAACCCATAACACAAATCATGATGCATCTTCAGGCACTTCTACCTGACAGGTTTACATCATTATAATTGTACAAGTTAGATACAAGCAAAATGTTTTATTATTATATTTTTTTCATAAGTTTATTGGGTTAATTTTGATAATGTTTTTAATATTCTTGTTGTAGTTGGCTGATCGGGGAAAGGTACTAGCAGTGGAGGAGAGCATCCATGGGAGGTATATTCATTGTTATGTGATGATGACATCGCATATTCAACAAACCCTCTCGATATGATAAGGAAGACACAAAAAAAATGCAATGAAGAAATCCTTCAATTGTTATTCATAGTGCCTCAAATAGATGAGATAAGA